>JAOXOE010000698.1:19026935-19044347 GCA_028565055.1 Phoeniculus purpureus
GAGCAGAGCCTGGCTCCATCCTCCTGACACCCACCTCTCACATATTTATAGACATTAATGAGGTCACCCCTCAGTCTCCTCTAAGATAAAGAGACCTAGCTCCCCCAGCCTCTCCTCATAAGGGAGATGTTCCACACCATCACCTTTGTGATCTCCAGCAGTTTTGTGAACTCCCTGAACTGAGGGGCCCAGAACTGGACACAATATTCCAGATGTGGTCTCACCAGGGCAGAGTAGAGGGGGAAGAGGACCTCTCTCAATCTAATATCCTTGATGCCATGTGAGCACTGCTCAGCAGCAGCCAATACACTGGTGTGTTACCAACACCCGTCAGTTACCACCACAAACACAGCACGAGGACAGATACCATGGGGAGGATCAAGTCCTTCCCAGCTAAACTAAATACGTTCTGTACAGCTGCTTAAGCTGAACGTGACTTTTAAATGTCTTGTAATACACATGACAAGTAGTCTTGTACCAGTGTTTTCTACTTAACAAGTTAATAACGTGCCAGCCCAAATCCTTCAGTTACTAATGCCACCGGTGGGACTCATTAACCAACGTGAACACATATTTAAGGGAATACTAATATTCACAATGTACATTTTTATATTCATGTTGTCATTCTTGAAACCACATCTCAGTTCACGTATTCTCTTGAAACATTTGTTTGCAGAGGATTTCTCTCTCCCTTATCCTCTAAACACATGTACTATCACTGGGGTATCATTCTAGTGAATGATATTAATGACAGCTTGTCATCACGGAAAGCTATTCCTAGATGTCAATTAAAGGGTATTTTAGGAGAAAGCAGCTCATTCAACCCCAGTGGGAGCAAGTGTTTCTCATTGTTTGACAGTGACCCCCTTGAGGAGTTTGGGAACAGCAGCTCTGTGGGGCAGGAGGTTTGCAGATGATAAGGATAATAAGGACAGGAGGTTTTAAAGGTGCTGATTCCACAGCAAAGGAAAGGCAGACAAGGATTTTGAACCTTAAGAGCAATCCACATGTAAGAGTATAGTCCAGGGAAGAAGTCCCAGGGATACTGAGCCATTCTCCTCCATCATGTAATAGAATTTCCCATCCAATAACCTGCATCTTTATCAGCTGAAGATAAAGTTATTATCTTCAAATATGTTTGTTTCCTTGTCAAAGCTGAGCCAAGTAGAAGGCTTGTTCAGGTCTTCTTTGCCTGACAGATGGGAAACTTCCTCTGATTCCCAGATAAAATATATTCATAGCTAGTTTACCCTTATTTACTCTGGCAAAACAGTCCTTGGCTTTTACTCGTGTGGTTTTTCCCTCACCTGGTGTACTTACAGGCAAACTTCAGATCCCAGCCATCTTTGTAATCTCTGTTTTCTGGGCTAAAGCCCCATTTTATTCTTGTGTCTCCTTAACACTTTAGCTTTGCATTTCCTACATCATCTCTGTAGGACCCTTCTGCACCTGCTCCAGTTTCAATTAAGTTTCCTTGAGCAGGAGCACCCAGACTGGTACACGGTATTCCTCCAAAGCCTTCTTCGATATTTGTCACTTGACCCTGTAAGTACTACTCATACAAACATGCTTGATTTCTGTATTAGCCTCCTCAACAGGGTGGTCTATTCTCAGGGCTTTCTTGTTCCTTTTATTTTCCTAAGCACTCCTTGCACAGTAATAAAAATGTACAGACTCAGTGGGGATCTGTTTTAACTTCAAATGTGCTGATTCAGTTCAAAACCCATTAATTCAGCGGGAATCAGGGCCATGGGGTGGAAATCCTTTTCCAGTTAAAACAGAGGTGAGAGGGACAGCCTTTGGCAGGCTGGGAAACAAAGTGCATTAGAAAAACCAAGCAGGACATCAGAAAGTGGCAGCTGACTGGGCTGTTTTAGCAGAGGACCAGGGAGTCTTGGGACGTTGGACTAGATGATCTTTTGAGGTCCCTTCCAATCCCTAATGATTCTATGATTCTATGATTTCAGATCTGGATGAGATGTCCCCGTAGAAGACCTACTGGAGCCTGGATTTGAGCAAACTCTTTGGTCTGATGCGTAGGAGCATTACATTTCTCTAGCCTGTGCTTTGCTGGGTTGGATACAACCATCCCTGCCAGACCTCACATTGACCGAACGTGCCTGGTGCTGTGAAAAGCTGGCCAGACAGGCTGCTTCTATCTGCAAAAATCTTCTCTGTTACTTGAGAGCGTGAGAGGATGCAGTGAAACGACTGTGTAGCTTGGGGGGCGCACACCCCTGTGGTTCTCCTCTGCTTAGGTCTGCTGTGACTGCCCCAGGCACAGGGGGCTCGGTACTGGAAGTGAAACTATCACCAGCACGTGTGCTTCAGAAAGCGGGAACACACCCGGGTAGTATGGGTTTGGGTAAAGAAGAAGCGTGGCAAATGCCCAGGGAATCTGATATTTGCCCCTTACTCCCACTCTGCATGTGGGATGAGCAGAAAAACTAACTGTGTGTGTGTCAGAAACGTGTCAGCACCAAACCCCAGTCTCAAAGCACCACTCACAAGAGTGTTTCCACAAGGTGCTTGACCAAAGGAGAACATAGGCTGAACATCAGGAGAAATTTCCTGAAGCTATGATGCATTAAATTGTGGGATCATCTCATGAGAGGAGCAGTGGGAACCATGAAACCAGCCACTTGCAGCGCTGTAAAGCATTTCCTCGGTGCCAATCCTACTCCAGTTCAAGGGAGCTGCACTGAACCATCCACCGTACCTTTTTCAACTCTAGTTTCTAAAAATCAGACCCAAGAAGTACAAAGCAAGAAGGACAAACCGTGATGTCAATTTGTTAAAGAAATACAACCTTTTTCACATCACTGAGTGTCATAAAACCCTTGTGCTCACACGGTATTACTTGATATTCCAGTGCCATCCACAAAAAAATTCATGCTTAACCCTCACAGTTTATATTGTCACTATAAATGCTGGTAAGAAAATATTGTACAGTTGGGTGCAGTTTATTCTTTACATTTTAATGGCTATAGCAAAACTCCGTTGCTAACTAGTAAAAAAAAAACCCAAACCCTAAAAAAAATAAAAAGTTGAATGTGTTTTACAGCCGTGCCGTCATGGGAAAGCTGTATTTCAAAGTGAGGGCATCAACGGCAGTGAAATGGGACATTTTTAAACATTTTTAATGGGACATTAAAAAAACCCACTTTGCCAAAATTTCTTTGCCAGTTTTTTAGCTAATAGGGTTGCACTGTGTAAAGAAAGGGTTCTGACGCCTGAACAGGCCACCCAATACTGAGCTGCTGCTCAAATGTCTTGAACTCTAAGTGTAAATGGAAAAAACATCTCAAATTAAGCGTTTCTCCTGGAGTAACAAAATGCTGATAAAGCAGATCTTCCCATAGGACGAGCACACCTGCTGGAAGGTAAGAGAGATGTTTTTATGTGAGGGATTTGAACTTGAGATAAAATACTTTTCATGGGCAGTCATATGGAAGACAGCTGGCCAAAAATAATAATATAGGAATTTGTGTCCCTCAGGGAATTCAGAGGTTTCAAAAAATACAACTCTTTAACCTAAGCTGCGACAAGAAGTTTAGCTCCCTTATTTTTTCCATTTGATGACATAGTTCCGAGTAAAAATAGTTTATTTCTTTTCACTTTACCACTGTGACATTTGTTTTCTTTTATTATTACATAATTCTACAAGTCCAAACCACCCATTACACCACACTGTTCCGTTTCCTTGTACTGTACATTACATCGACAGGCAAAATCTCCACCCTTTTTTAGGATCCATATTAAACCAGATAAGTTTCTTCATGAAGCTGTATATTAGGAACAACGAAGATCCCTACCTCAAGCCGTGGGAGATGATAGGTCTTGATGATGGGACAGAGTTCCAGTGCTCTGTCACCCTCACTGGGGAGAAGTTCCTTCTCATATTGATGCAGAAGCTCCTATGTTCCAGCTCACACGCATTGCCCCTTGTCCTATCATTAGATGACACAGAGAAGAGCCTGGCTCCATCCTCCTGATACCCACCCCTCACTTATTTATCAACATTAATGGAGTCATCCTTCAGTCTCCTTTTTTTCAAGCTAAAGACACCCAGCTCCCTCAGCCTTTCCTCATAAGGGAGGTGTTCTGCTCCCTTCATCATCTCTGCGGCTCTGCGCTGGACTCCCTCCAGCAGCTCCATGTCCTTTTTGAACTAAGAGGCCCAGAACTAGACACAACGCTCAAGAATGATTGTTGAAAAGCCCTGAACTAGACCTTGGGCCAACGGCTGGCAGGAAAATGGCCAAATGGGCACAAACCCATCATCACCATCATGGTGGTTTGGTTCTTGCTGTGGGCAGAGAAGCGAAATTTTACGAAGAAAAAATACTGTAGACAGCGGCTGCCTTTCAGCTTGGGAGACCTCGTGTTTATTACGAAACACTTGGGCCAAAAGGAGGGTAAATGTGTAACACAGGAGTAAAACAACAACGTCTGCAGATGAGAAAAAAACCCAACATGGATGAACATTTTGGCTAGCTTCTCAGCAAAACCTGGGTGAGGAAGAGTTTCCAGTTGCTCCAATCAGCAACTTTTCTACTTTTCAGGTAGAAATCTGATCTGCTGGAAAAAATTGACCTGCTCTACCATGAAATCTCTTATGTTCATTATTTATTTGGATGCAGCTGTGATCCTCAGTGCTATGCAAAATCTTCTGGATCCAAACATCCTCTAAACTGTCCCATAGATACGAAATAATTACCTGGCTAGCACTAGCCACTGCTGCTCCAGATGTCCAGATATCCGATCTGAATGTATTTCCTAAATTCCTGGTCAAAGAGGTTCCTTTCACACAAGGTCAGTCTGACCTCTCTCTCGAGAACCATGCATCTCCAGAGGACAGCTAAATTCACCAGGAGGGAAGTGCACAAGGGATTACTCCCCGGTGTGAGGGGCTGAGAGTCAGATCCTTGCTCTTACTTACCTTCTGTCTACACTGCTTTAATTTCCCCATCATCTCCTCTTCTGTTTATTCTATTTTCTGCCTCTTTGTCTCTCCTCTCCAGGAGACCTTTGGAGACCTTTCCTTTTCCAGCCTTTCTCTTCCTTCCATCATTTCCCCCAGCTTGCTCCTTCCTTCCTACCTTTCTTTCTTCTTTCCTTCCTTCTCAGCTCTCTGCCTGGAGTTTCTATTCTCTCTTCCCTCTACCCTCTCTTCCACCAGGACTTCCCCTTCTCCCACTGGAGGCACCTAATCTGCCAGGGGTAAGGAGCAGAGAGACATGCCACGTCAACACAGGCCTAAGCCACAGACATCCTACTTGCCTGCAGCTCCTGCTGCTTCCAGTCCACTGGTGCCAACTGTGCGAGTTGCTGTGTAGGAGTGGGAGCAGTTAAGAGATCCTGGGAGACAGTGCAGATGCATCCAAAGGCTGGAGACCTTGCAAGTGTCCTTTGAGATGCAAAAGGAAGAATGAGTGGTGCGTCTTCATCCAAACCTTCTCCCTTGTTACAGGCCTGAAGTAGCTGAGCTTGGAAATATCAGAATTCCTTTTTTCCCAGAAATATTCTAAACTGTGTTTACTGCCACCAAAAAGCACAGTGGAGACCTCTGTAATTCATCACTCCTGCGTCCCACACTGGAGGTAGGGACAGTTCCTCCAGCTGAACAGGCCAGTGTAGTAATGCCCTACCTTATCTCTAGTGCCACTGACTTCAGTCTATTTCATTTTCCCTTTGATTTTAATATAGATTTATTGAAAACAACAGTTATCAAAACAAACTGCACCGGCAAATTGGTGTTCGTCTGTAGCTGTACAAGCACCTATAAAGCTGCCAGCGTATGAAATAAATGGAGCTATATGGGAGGTCAGTTATTGCAATAGAGGTTCCCTAAGGATTTGCACTGGGCAGTTTAATATTTTTCTTATTACCCTCTTTTCTTTTCTACTATTTATGCCTCTCTGTTTAAATTTAAAACATGCAGCCATCTGCCAAGACAAGCCTCTCTGATAAAATCATCTCTGATAGACTTTTTCATGAGTGGACTTCCCTGAGAGTACTGGCAAACACTGATGTGTCCCATATAAAAGGCAGGCAAACAGGGACCAGGGGGCCAAGATTTCTTCCCCAAAGGCCAGCATTCCTTCTTCCCCTGTGCTTTTGAAAGCAATTGCCCTTACCTAACACCCCTTGAAAGAAACCCCTTGATTAAAACCCTGCTTCTTGCCACGTTATTTAACCTCCATTCGAATTCTGTGGCAGTACCTCACCTTACACAAATCTCACCTGGTGTCTGTGGGCTCCTCCCTACGCACGGTCGCAAGAAAATCAAATCCAGTCACAGTCTAAACCCGTTCATCAGAAGAGATAAAAGGGTGTCTGTACTGATTTGCACACCAGGAGAACACAAATCAAATAGCATAACTGTCAAATGAGGAGACGAGGTGTTCAAATGCCTATAGAAATAGGAACTCTAATTACAGAAACATCTATAATGTAACTAATATTATTTACATTAGAGTGATGCTAATCCAGACGAGGGTTAATGTCCCTGCTCCTAAAACATTACAGTTTAAATAGACAAAAGACAGCGAGAGGATGGAGGAGAGCATCAGCATGCTCATTCCTGCTGGAAGATGAGGGATGGAGGCAAACACCTCACGACCAAAGAGGATGAAAGCGAGCCAAAATGTGCAATAATGAAGATGAGTTTAGATGCAGCCAGAAAGAGCAAGTGACTTCCTCAGCCTTGCTCAGGCTGCCTGGGGGGTGGTGGAAAATGAATAGAAACCGTGGATGGCTTATATGAGCCTCTTACTCACAAAAACATTACTTGGCAGTGGGCAGTGCTTGGATCTCACTGAGTCACAAGCAGCCTTGCACTGTGCTCTGCAAACAACCAATTCAATGGGAATGAGCTCCTGCTGCTGCTTCTGCTTGGTTTTCAGACCAGGCTGCTCCAGGCGGACCTTTGTCTCCATGTGAGAGGCACCAGTGCTCATTTGGAGGCTCCGGGTAACAAGGCATCTTGCTTCAGTTGACAGAGAAAGGATCAAGCTACAGAGAGCAAGCAAAGCCCTCCATCCTGTGGAGCTCCAGACTGATTTGCTGCTCATCAACACACAACCCACCACATGCTCAGAACTGAGCTTTCTGACCTGTCCTGGTTCCAGTTGAGATGGAGTTCATTTTCCTCCCATCATAGTATTTTATTTCAGTTATTAAACTGTTCTTGTCTCAATCCCTGAGTTTTACTTTTTTTTTCCCCAATTCCCTCCCCTTCCAACCTGCAGGGTGAAAGTGAGCAAGTGCCTGTGTGGTGCTCAGTTACCATATGTTACACCATGGCATGGCCTTACAGTCTACTCTTTGAAAGACTTCGCCCAGCTTCCCCAAGCCAGAAGTCTCCTACTCTCTCCAAGCCTGTACAAACTGGGAGGAAAGGAATAATGCAAATGTTTTGTCCTTTATCCACTGTGGTCTTCAGCCCTGGAAGCTGTTTCCCAACTTCACAGAGTACTCATGAGAGGACATTCTCTCCTTCATCCTGTCCCCTCTCACTCTGTTCCCAGGGCAAATACTTAATGCTTAGGGCTATCAATCCTTTAGAGATCACTTGAGGGACTCCCTATCTGGCCAAGCTACCCAAACACAACCTGATGTTGGATATGATCTGTTTAAATCATCTTCCATTTGAGGTGAATTGCTGAACTGAAGACTGAAAGACCAAGTATGACCTTGTACAGAAAAAGGGATTGCAGTATCAAATACAGCTTTGCTCTCTCCTTAAGGGATCTCAAACATTTCTCACGTTGTTCAGAAACTTGCTGTGAAGAGTAACAGTCCCACACACCTGCAATGAGACTAAAATCTCATGAGTTTGAAGGGAAAGGATCCACAGTTTGATACTGGCCCCACAAGATTTTCCAAGGCTCTGGCTCAGCACAGAAAGAATAGGAAAGGAGCAGAGCACTGACAAGTCTGAATGGCACGTGCAGCCAGCGTGTCTGCTTCACTGGCAACTGATGCCATCCCCTTTACTGGGAAAATACTGTAAATGGGCTTTCACGGGGCTCTGCAGCTTATTGCCAGTGTTTCACAGACAGACCATGACTCTCCAAGCATCTTGTAAGCTTTGGAATTCGGCAAAGTAGCAACTGTATTATAAATACTGCTCTGGCACATCTAAAGAGACAGTCTCCACTACAGAAGGTCACTTTAAGTCTCACTGTTGAGGATCAAATATAGGACAAAGGAGAAGGAGTCCCACAAATAAGACCTTCTGCACTTGTTCAAGGATGCATGAATCTCTGCAGATAGTTCCCAAAGTGAGACCATTTGGGAGCCCAAGGCTGACAATTTATTCTCACTGTCTCAGCAGCGCTAGAAGAAAAGCAAGGGGGAAGGTCAGGGGCAGCAGCCCTTGGGCAATGGGAAGGGGCAGGTGAGCACCCCACAGTGGCTTTGGGGCAGGCAGCAGAGGGCTGAAGGAGTGGATCCAGGCAGGTGGGGACTGTGGGCAATTCTCTCAATGGTCTGTTACAAAAATTGTTCAGAAACAGAGTCCTAGAGCACTGCCCTTGTTTCTGTTAATATTCCCTCTTCGCTCTTACCCTTCACTTCTTTCTTTCACTCCTGAAGTGGCTCATAAGGAAAGACAAGGAGTTTGCCTCTCCTGGCAGTAGAGATGTGACAGAAGCACATGGCTGCACATCCCTCTCACAGCCTCCACTCATGGTCAAAAGTACCCTGTAAGGAAAGCAGCTGCGGTGGGTAGGCAGAGCAGGGGATGGGGGAGAGGAAGGAACAAGAAGAATTGGAGGCTGAGGCAGAGCATCACTGTGAATCATAGCAATTTCCTCTGATCCTGTTTTATCATGGGGGGGTGGGAATGTAAAAGATGCAGAACCTGTGGGAACAAGGTCAAATTAAATCACATTTCCAGGCTGGGGAAATTACTTTTGCCTGCAGCAAGAGAGGTGCACAACATGAATGAAGGAGGGAAGGTTCATGCCACCAGGCATGCTATATCCAGCTACTGCAAGACAGAGAGGCATTTATAATTAGCCCACTGAAATATAGCCCTGCAGGACTTCTTTGGAGTGGGGGGTCACACAAATTGAACATGTTAAGAGAAAGACCATCTGAGATCTGATTTCAAACCTACTGTTCCTTATGAAACACAGCTCATCCTTATCTCAACGGACATACGTTTCTGTCTAATGAGATGACATTACTCAACCGGGTCAACTACATCTTCACACATTCTGAAGATGTAAGAGAGAGACCCTGAACATGTCCAGGAAAATATAAACTTGACTCAGCAAGAAGGAAAGACCTAGATGCTACTGAAGCTCAAGATTTCCTACAAAAGGACACGAATGACCAGGTGTCTTGGCCCAGCTCTATGACTGTTTCACACTTGGTACAAGCCTTAAGGGAGGGAGAACAACACTGTGTGTAGGTGGCTTGATGCCCTGATGGAAGGATGGGTGGAAAGTCTCCTGAACACAAGCCTAATTCAAAGCACTGGAAGAAGTGGCCTTTCACTTAGCTCACATCCAACATGGAGAATTTAATCCAAACTCCTGTGCAGCCTCGCTAGCTATGCATGACAGATTGCAGGCACACGGGAATCGATGTGTCTGCCTTAGGTAACTCACCGTCTCAGTGCTACAACCTGAAGTGTTTAATTTTGGGTATCGTCACTGAATGTTTGAATCTTGAGTACCCCTCACTCCCATAAATTTTTACTAGAATAAAAAACACAGTTGTTTGGAGATGGGCCAGACCTACAGTTCACCTAATCCATGTCTTGCCCCCTGCCCAGAAGGCACAGCAGGTGTGCAAGAAACCTCACAGGGAGAAACCACACTGGCAAGACAGGTCACTCACTGGGCCAGTTTCCTCTTCAAGCCAGCTACTTGTCCAACCTGTAGTGTAAGGGTTGACTCAAGTAAAATTCAAGCTATTCTTATTATCTGAATCATGTTGTGAACTACAGCAAATTCTGCCTTAATGATCCCTTCTGGTTGATGCCCACAGTCAAGCTGCAGATGCAAAGAGATGTTCCTCCAACAATCAAAGCAAGTATCTGAAGGGTTGCAAGATACAGAGCACTGGGATTAGGTGATAGGATGCCAGGCATTGGGACTGCGTGGCTGACAAAGGTAGCTAGAGAAAGCTGGGCCAAGATAAAGAAATGTTGAGTGTATCAGTTTCTGAAGAGGCTCATGTCTGACAGAAATCCAGCTTGTTGCATGTATTTGCCTGCTTTAAATAATTTACTTCTAGAGTAATGTGAGATGGATTAAAGGACAAGAGAGGGGCAAGAGAAAATGAATGGAAAATGCAGGTGAGAAATGACTCGGCAGAAGACTGGTAGGAAGAAGATGTGTTCCTTGGAGGAAGATGAGTAATTTCATAGTAGGGAAATTGTGAAGGTCAGGCACAATTTCTTGGAAATCAGCAGCAGGTGTCTGTCCCACTGTGAAACCAAAAGTTTTCCAAAGCTGTAAGAAGAGATTGTGAAAATAGTCTCTGATGCTGGGTTTGGTGACTGAGCTAAGGAAGAGCTGGAGCTTTGGAGCATATCACCCTCTCAGAGGTAACATGGAGATCCAAGGAGGGCCAAGACTTGGCTGGATCCATAGGAGCACCCCCCTCTCTCCCAAGTACCCTGATGGGGATGCCAACAGTCCAAAATTTCTGCTGGGGCAGAGCAGAGGGCAGGCTGCTGAGTGCTCAAGCAGAGTGGCAGCAATAGGGACAACTTTCCTTGTGCCACGAACCTTCTGGGGCCATGCTGCTGTGGGACCAGGATCGGGGAGCTCAGCATGGAGGTCCCTGCCCTGACCCAAATCCTCAGGAAGAGATCCTTTAGGCAGAAATTCCCAGTCCCCTGCTCTGGTGCAAGAGGGGTTTCGTTTGCTGGAGAGGATGCTTTGCACAAAGTCTTTGACAAAGGGCAGAGGGGATAGAGGAGGGGAAGGATGTTTCTGCTCTCCTCTGAACAGAGGCTGGTTTGTGATTTCAGCATGGATTTCCCACCCGTCAGATTTAACCTCTGACTCCTGTTAACCAAACAAATCTGTCTAGGGAAAGAAAGTATTTATTTATTCGGTTATTATTATTTTTTTCCTAGGGAAGACTACCATCTGGTTGACATGACAACGGAGCTGTGGGCCACCATAAACACTGGATCATTAGCACCAGTGCATTGGGCTATTATGTAGGCTTGGCCATCAGCGCGGCTAAGGTGTGTGAGTTTATGGTGCAATCCCATTCGTATTGCAGCATGGGAATTATCACAGCAGTCACACCAGTGAGCACTACTGCAGAGGCTGAAGTCCAGCCTTATGCAGGACTAACCACATCAGCATAAAGCATTTTGCTTCGAGAGAAGGCAGGCACGAAGTGTGGGCTTGTGACTTGAGAGTCACCTATGGTGTATAAGCTGACTAATATTTAATGCAGTTCCACAAACATTCTAATTCTCAGAGCTTTGAACTCCTAAACAGCGTCCCACTGTCTTACGTAGTATCAGGAGAAAATGTGTGTGCACATAAGCCATGGTATATCTTCTCTTAATAACAGCCAGTTCCTGTGACAGATGTGAAGGTGCTCAGCGCAGCTCTGAATTAGATCTGCAACCTGTGTGTTCTTGGGAAAGAGCAACTTGTCTCTCTTTTTACTGTAAAGCCCCATTTCAGCTTACATACCTGTAGCAGATATTAATAACAATCATGCTGCACTTGGCTGCTGCAAACTCTGACTGATGAGAGCAGTCCTAACTCACACAAGTTTCCAATTGATTTTATCTCATGTTAGGCTCTAACTAATCACACCAGAGAGCTGCCTTAAAAGCTCACTAGATCTGTCCTGCTCAGGTTGGCTTGCCTGGATTAAAGGGAAGGTGAGGGTTGTTTCCAGTCCCCCACTGAACTGGGTTTCCCTGTTGAACTGGGGCACCCTATGTCTCAGGTAGATGCAACTCCACGTTCCTCCAGCCTGTGGAGGTGGTGTTACCCCTGCGCTGTGCTGTGCAACTCCAAAAGCAAACTCACCATGTTCCCTGAGATGCAGTCACAGCAAACACCGACAAAAAGTGAAGGGTTTCTCGTCCCATGCACTTTCCATGGACCAAAGCAGGAGAGACCACTCTGAGCTGCTCGTGGACATGGCTCCAGCTTCCCCTGGCTTCCAAGGCACAGTTCAATAGCTTTGCCTTAGTTTCACTTGATCCCTTTAATGACAAAAATGACAAACACATATGCTTTGCCTTTATAGCTATTTCACGGTTTGACATGATCCCGGGCAAGTTACCTATGCTGTCAGCGTGATGGATGGTGCACAGAAGGGGGGTTGAACAGGTGTAACTCTTGTCACAGGGAAATATTTTTCCACACCATTAGCCTGTGGAACTCACAGCAACAGGATATTGCTCAGAGAGGGGTTCAAAAAAGCCTTGCAAAAAGAGTGGATGCTGCTGGTGCAGAGAACAAGTGTCCAGTGCTGTAATGGCAAATGTTAGAAATAATCAGTAAAGTGGGACGTTGTGTGCTGCACTTGCTTCAGTCACACGACTTCAGCTACAGGACTTTTGGAGAGAACTTCACTTAGAAGTAGAGTGTTCCAGAAATGCCTCATTTAGGGCTCTGGACATCTTAACCTAAGCAGCTGGATTGGTCTTCAGCTTTGGAAAAGATAATATGGCTGATGTTCACTTGTGAGCAGTGTTTTTGAAAGGGTTGATAGACCCCTTATCTGATTGATCTTGACCTGATTACTTGCTGGGCATCTGTCACCCAGTCTGCAACCTCCTTTTTGGAGAGGAGTCTTCCAATGGGAAGGTCATATAGGAGACAGTACCACAGAACAATGATTTATAAAGAGCACCTCATCCTCATTTGCAAAATTACAGTCATGGAGTTCACCTTTGCCATCAGGATTTGGTGATGGGAAAAGTGAAGTGGCATCTTGAGCACACCCTAGAAGCAGAACTAGGAGGCTGTCCTTGCTCTTCCATGTTACTCAGCAGATTTTGGAAGCTGTCTAGGTGATGGAGATGAAGAGAAAGGCAAACGTGTGTCTGCTGGCCATAGAAAATTTTTTATAGAATCATAGAAACATAGAATCATTAGGGATTGGAAAGGACCCCGAACGATCATCTCGTCCAATCCCCCTGCCTACTAGTCCTATGAGTTGTCCTTCAAGAAGCCATTTGAAGGATTGGTTTGCCATTCTATGAGACCTAGTCACTAAGAGTACACCAGCTTCAAATGTCAAACTCCTGGTAGGTAGCGTGATTTCAACCCTGCTGCCGCCAGACTCTTTCTCTGCAAGACAGAGGGGACTGGCCAAAGGCAGTCACAGATGGCTCAGAAGACAAAGTGATCCCAATATTAAGTGTCCTGAGTTATGAGACAATCCTTGCCTCAATCACTAGAGTAAAGCCCAGATCATCTGTTAAGACCTAAATAATTCTCCCAAACTCATAGGTCAATCTTCATCTCAGATGTCCTTGCTATGTTACAGCATAAGAGAGCGAGACATTGGCTGATGGAAGAGACTTCAAGCTCCTGTTCTCCTGGAGTGTCACCACCGGCTTATTGACATTTCAGTGAGGGTCATGGCTCTGATAAAACCAGGGGTCAAAAATATATGTACAGCAGGAACTGCGCCACTGGCAGCTCTTCCCAGAATCTTCTCCCTGGGAGAGAGACGAGAGGTCCTTCTCCCAGTCGTGAGGGCGGGTGGTGGTGGCACGCTGCTCAGACACGCTGGCTGTAGCCAGCAGAGGGCATGGAGATCACATCCGCACCTCACGGGGAGCCACAATCGCCTTGGAGCCCAAGTGCGATGGAGAGCTCGTTTTAATTAATTAATTAGTTAATGATCCATTTTCCACTCCTTTGTCTATACTGCAGATGAAAGGATGCAAGGGATGGCCTGGGTCCAGTGGAGGTGCCAGCAACACAGTCCCATACCTGCAGAGTTCCAGCACTTTCTCAGGATGTCACTTTTTAGGGTTCCACAGCATCACAGCAGGGTGGTTCTCAACAAAGGCAACAAACATTGTGGGATCCCAGTATGCAACTGGTACACGTGCACCACAGTCTTCTGTTCTTGCTACTACAATTTATCACATTTCTCAATCTTATTTTATACAGTAGTAGGTAAAGGACGTAGCGATGAGTGAGAGGGTCTCTTGTGTTAAGAATCAGACGTTGGTATTGCAAGAATCCATCAGGCTTCCAGCCGAGGCACTGTTCACAGCAGAATTTACACGTACACTTGACTTTATGTATTATTGGTGATCCTACTGAAATCTGTATGCATCTAGTTAAGTGCATCTAATCTAGAGGTTGAAGATTGTATATATTAATTTAATTTAGACTTCAGTCTTTAGAATAGCATTTCAGTGAGAAGGTACAGCATGGTGATAGCCCCTAACAAATTTTGTTCTATGTGCTAAAAACCCTACCCCAAAACCAGAAATGGAGGTGTCCTCTATTACTCTTAGAGATGAGCAACACACCAAGTTAAATCAGATGTTCAAAGTTATTTTAGGGTCCAAATTATCAGGGTAGAATGTATTTCAGTGGAAATTTTTCCTATGGGCCTCTGTGCATTTCACAGCTCCACAGTGGTGCGGGAGTCCATGTTTATGGATCCATTTCCAGGATCAAAACCCTCATTAGTAATACAGATTAATGGTAATTACAAATATAAATAACTTGAGTGTATCTTCTCAATTTCCTCTGAACACATTGCTCACAGGAGCTAGCTAAATGCCAGACTTGTTCCCTGAATCCAAACCGTATTAAGTTCTTGTGTAACTGTGCGGTAACATAAAGTTAAATAAAGCTGCATAATTTTTTTTTCAAGCGTCAAAACACGGAGCTTGAATCTCAGCTAGCATAAATCGGGCACTGGCACAGGATTCAGATCCCTTCTTTCCATACTCAGGAGTGGAAAGATAAAAATGAATAAATAAATAGCTTTTTGCCTAACAACAAAAGAAGGGAGCTTAAATCTGAGGGATCATTTTTCATGATGTTGTAAGAACTCAAAATACAGCTTTATAATAAGAGCCTTTTTTTAAAACCAGAATTCTGTAATTGCAGCTGTGTATCTGTAGCACAAGTTGGGCTGTGGCTGAGTGTTTTCCCCAAGATCCCTGGGAGATAAGGTTGGTTTTTAATATGGCTTCCTGAAGTGTGACAAACCTCTGATGTTATTTAAAATGTGGCTCATCCACACTACCATGTGGAATACTTACCACGCTCCTCAACTGGCTGGTCCTCTTGCTGTGGAGCTCGTTGCAGGATGGGTGAAGGTCGGAAGTGTGTGTAATGCAAATTAATTCCATGTCCCCACACAGATCAGCTGGACTTTTACATGGGGGCACATCTGTATGCACAGCCTGTGGGGCAGCTGTTTCCGAAGAGGTAATAGAAATGACCAACCCCCAAAACATCATAACATGAATTAATCAAAGGGTAACTGCAAGATGCTATTCATGAGCCGACTAAATGCAAAGAAATACTTACTGACAGCCGTGGGAGATTTTAACCTGGAATATTTAGGTGTCAGTTTTTACACAAAGCAGAAAAGGTGCTCAGCAATCACATTTGCCGTCATGCCACGGCTGATAGCACTGAGGAAGTCAGCACTTGCTGCTTACTCTACTAGCTTCCTTGGTCCAGGACAGCAGCAATGGGGCAGATGCCAGGAAAGGGGAGAACACCCATTTTGTGGAGTGTTCTCAGGCTCCATAGCGCTGAGCAGCAGGTCAGAGCAGGGAGAAGAGCTGCTGATGGGTATGTCAAAAAAGAACGCAATGCTCCTTCACCCAAGTGCTTTCCTCAGTCAAGGAGCTTGGAGTACCTTGTCATTGTATTTTGAAATTTCAGAATGAAATACGAGTTTTTTGCTGTGTTTACCATAATTTCCAACGATTTTACCACTCATGAGACATGCAAGCACTCTGAAGGCATAAGACTTGTCTCTGAAGTGTTGTGGAAAGGATGGGTCAGCTTCAGCCCACCAGAGGAGCAAACTGTTAGGGTTTATACAAAGCACCCAGTTAAAGGCCTGCGGCCACATTTCTTGCTGTACCTGTGGACACTTTTATATGGGTTACATTCAGCGATGCCATCGAGTAACAGGCAAAACCAGTCCATATACTCAGTCATGAGTCACTGCTTACACAAAAGTTGTTGGATGACACAAGCACATAATCCCTCTTACTCTCACACCCATGTAGAGCATAGCCTGAGTCGTTGATGATGCTGATGGAGGAGACGTCTTCCTTCAGTGTATGTTGTACAGCACAATCATATTTTGAGTATGCGAGTGCAGACTTAGGCAAGAGCAGAAAAATGCTGCACGTAGTCTATTTTTAAGAACAACCTGAAATTAATTAGCAACTGAACCCAAACCTTCTGGGTGAAATAGCAAAGCCTCTTGGAACAGTGTACTTCACAGCAAACAATGAGACAAGTGCTTCATCTCAGCCTCAATCTAAAACTGGCTCTCTCATTTCCTTTGACCGGCAGTTTTTGCCCAGGACAATCGTTTGTCAGGCAGCGCAGGCGGCTGTGGCCGAGGTAGAACGGGTGTTTGTGTGGAGCTGCGACGTGCGTCCAGGAAACATTGAAATAGCGATGTGTGTGTGGTGTGCGCTGTAGTTGGAGAAACACTACCAGTGTTTGTGAGGTCCCAAATTTGCTCTCTGGCTCTGCTGTGGCTGTTCAAAGCAAATTTGGGGATGTTGTCAGATACACCCATCCCCGGGAAACCCTGAGTGCCGGGAGATGGAACAGGGAGTGTTGAGGAGGGCTGGGTGCACCATAGCATCTCAAGGTTGGAGGGGTACGATGTGGGATGCTTCCGCCCGAAGTGGGGGAGATCCCGCAGCGTCCCGCTACAATGGGAAGGAGCTGCTCGGTGGGAAATGGGGTCGGTGCCGGGCACTAACGGCGAGTGTGCGACGCTGATGCGGAGGGGCTGGGGAAGCAGCGTCGCCCCCAAAAACGGAGCAGCCCCCGCTCCCACACCCCATTAGGGCAACTCCGGGGGCTGCGCCTGACGGGTGGGCGCCGGGTCCTGGACTGCATTTCCCATACTGCCCGAGTGCCCTAATGTATGCAGTGCCGAGCCCGGCTCCAGCGTGTGTGTGTGTGTGTGTGTGTAGCCCGGAGTCCCCGGGAGAGTGGAGGCTCATTCACTGATGAGAGCCGGCACTGAGAGGCAGCACTGCTCCTTCCCTCGCACCCCCGGCGCCTCCCGCTCTGCTACATGCAAGCAGCGGGCTCGCACCGGGGCCAGCACGCCCGGGACTCCCCCGCACCGCCGGCACCCGCACCGTGAGTACCGGCCACCGGGGCCGCCCTGCCACACGCAAACTTTGCAGGGCAAGTTTCTCCCCCTGCGCCCTTTCCCCCT
>JAOXOE010000698.1:19044447-19077286 GCA_028565055.1 Phoeniculus purpureus
CAGGATGTTTTCTTTCCTTCATAAAAGCACAAACCTGTAATTCTGAAAATTCTACTAATTTTCAAACCACAATAGTGATTCCTCAAAAGCTTTGCTTGCGTATAACTGAATACAGCATTTTCAGTTTGTAACCCACAGAGCAACAGCTCTCACAAAGCCTGGCTTCCCACAGAGTTAAGTGGTTGATTGACCTTGTATCTTAGAAGGCTCGAGCTCTGACTGATGCTTTTCCTCTTGCTGGGACATTGGTAAGAGCCTCCTGTGCTGTCTTTTCTGTGGTGTGTAGGGTGGAAGTCTGAAGTATGACTCACTCAGTCAAGTCACCTATCAAGCTGTCAGTAAAACTTTGGGAGCATAATTCTAAGTCTCTATTGCTGTAACAGTTTTTGGCTGAGTTCAACTGAGTTTATCAGAAGGAGCCACATGTGGGTGCTGCAATTAAGTGATTCTCTTTTCCTTAAGTTTATCTTGTGCTGAGGATAGACAGTCAGAAGAGCCTTCAGCAAGGCTGCAACGTGTAGATTAGTGATACAGACCTCTGCCATCTATATGTGCACAATATTAGGAGCAAGTTGTTACCTTTGTGGTTATGTGGGATAGAAGACATTGATGAGGAGTTTTGCAGACATGTGCTATGTCATAAGAATTTTATTTAATTCTGTGGGTTCCTTCTCACATACTTGATACCTCTGCATGAAGTTTTCATTCCCCTGGGCATGAGCCCATTTTCCAGTGTAGTCTGTTCTACTGGTAGCTGAAGCTCCTGCATCACTGTTCAGTTGCTTTGCCTTTAATTTGTGCTTCCAGTCTTCAAACCAACTCCCTCCTTTTCATTATGAGATCCAATATGTAAACTTAGGTTTCACAGTGTACACTGAGCCTTGATCCAGGATGTGAAATAGGAATAGAAGAGAGCATCACTGGGGTCAGAGCAAAAGCATTTCTCAGCCAACGTTCTCTTTCTGTCTACCAATAGTAAAGGCTTAGAGAAAGAGCATGAGAATGGGGCAAATATAGAGTATTTTTTCCTAGCTGTCGGTGGTCTTTGGCTTAAGGATTTCTTAATTTGGAATTGGCATTTAAGAATTCTTGATACTTTAGGGCAGAAAACAGCTTCATGAATATCCTATGGAAATGAGTTCCTCAGGTGAGTTTTTCATAGTGTGCAAATGTGCTTTTTCCTGTTAATTTTAAACTGCTGCTCTAGTGTTTCACTAGATGCCTCTGAGATCTTGTGTTATGCAGCATAGTAGATTGTCCTTACTGTGTAGTGTGTTTTCCATAATTTGACGTCTGCCCTTCTCTGCTCTGTCTCACCCTTGTTCTCACATATGCTCTCTTTTGAAATGGGTGGACTGAGAGTTTCACTTAGGAAAGCATGGCGGGTTTGTATATTGGCTGTGCTTCTCTTTATTTCTCTGATAATTCTTACTGTTCAGTTTGTCTTTTCACCACTACTAGACATTGTGTTGATGTTTTCACAGAACTCTCATGGCTCCTGGATCTTTCCTGAGCAGTTTCAGCTAATTTAATGCCCATCATTGTGTGAGTTTATACTGTGAAATATATGACTGAGAGGGATTTTCTGGGCTATTGAGTCCTCTTCTTGGCTCTTTCAGGTCCTGGAACATCCAGTCCCTTTCATAAACTGATCAAGTTCCTTTTGAAAAGCACTTGGATTTTCCTGCCCCCTTGTTTCTTTGGGAAGCTGTTCCAGACTGTCTCTGCTCCATTTCTCATTTCCAGGTTAAATTTTCCATGTTAACTTGGCATTTATTTGCAAGCCAATTTCTTTGTCCTTATTTTAGTTATTTGTTTCTTCCTGTGAGTATTCCTTTCTCTCCAAGTCTCTAGCATACTTGAAACCTACAGATTCCCTTTCAGACTTCCTTTGATAGGCTTCTTTCTCTTCCAGTCTGCTGTGGGAAGCTCCCCACCCCATTACTCATCCTTGTTGCTCTTCTCAGCACTTGTTCCCATTTCAGTTCTCTGAACAGGGGTCAGTAGAGTTGTAGTTGGTATTCCTGCCAAAGTCTCTTTGTGCAACCGAAACCCTGACAGTTTTTGCTGGAAATCCCTCTCTGGGGGTCATATTAGCATTTTTATAGCTATGTTGGATTTGAACTTTATAATTGTCCCACAGTTGGTTCAAACTACACATCTGATGAGTTCCCAGCTTCTCACTTTTCAGCAGTTCTTATGTGAGCAGCCGTGAGTTGGGCTGAAGTGTTTCAGGAACTGTTCTTTGCTCTTTTTCCATTCTCTTCTCTGATCAAGCATCTACCACCTTCCCTTCCATCCACTGCAGAAGGCTCAGCTGTCCCTTTTCATGTATGTGTGCTGTACTAGAAAGTATTTTTCTCCCATGGTGCATATAGGACATCCTTATGGTGTCTAGCAACATGGTATTTCTGGCTAGCAGAAGTACTATCCGAAGGTTGATGTACTTTGCAGTGCATGCCAAAGATACGCTTCACCTTTGAGCTTTTGTGTCTAAGTGATGGAAGAAGGGCAGTAGACCTAAAGAGGCTCAGCAATGCTCCTCTGAGCTAGGTGGATCATGAGTCATCATAAGGACAATTTTTTTTGTTGTAGGACTCAAGAGGGCATGGAAGTATTGAAGCATGTGTGTGTGGTGCTTGTGTGCACACCATGGTTTCTTGTGGAGGCAGGGCCTCCTCAGGCTGAGCCAAGTTCCACTGCAGAAGTGGTGGGAGTGGATAAGGGAGGAAAGCAGAGGCTTGTTTGCCCCTTTGCTCTACCATGCACTAAGACTTTCCCTAAAACAGTTAAGTATTTTCACTGTTCCTTTAGCACTCATGTGACACTTGTGTTCTGCAGAGCAGTTCCAGGCTGGGAAGAGTGGTGTGGGTTTGGCACTTGAGACACGTTCTAACTGGTGTTTGGCCCCATGACTCTGCTGGAGAGAGGGTGGATGAGGATGGGAGGAATAAGGTTGTTTGCCAAGCTTATGGCTGTCAGTTGTACAGCACCCAGCCTTTCAGATATTCGTGGCGCTGTCTGCACCAAATATGAAAGAAGTGGCTTGTGTATCAAAGCAGAAGATGTGCTAAAGGCTAGGAACCACCACTCCTTGCTTTTCCTGTTCTTCCTGTACTTGGGTTGGGACAGCTCCTTTTTAAAGAGTCAACTCTCAGACCAGTTTGTGTGAAGGTAGTGGTGCTGCTATATGGGAGGAATGCAGGGAGGCTGGCTGAACCTTGGTTTCACTGTTGTGTTAACCTGATAATTTTGAAACCTGTAGTCAGGTATAGTCAGGATGTGGGTTGTTGACCTATGTCAGCCACCTGTTTTGGTCTCCCAGGCAGTAGTTCCTGGTAGGCTCTCCAGAACATTGTGTTTGTGGCCCTGAGATCATACACTGTTCCTTATCAAGTCCTTTGCCTGCTCACTGCATTTATGTGGCACCAGTATTCATTCTGGTTCACTAGCTGGCTATGAGGAGGGCAGTGCTGCAAGTGAGCAACCATGTTTTTCTGTTCTCTGCATAGACAGTGCAGGTACCTGTTTACTCGGAGCAGGAGTACCAGATGTATCTCCATGATGATGCGTGGACCAAAGCTGAGACAGACCACCTTTTCGACCTGGCTCGGCGTTTTGATTTGCGTTTTGTGGTGATTCATGACCGCTATGATCACCAGCAGTTCAAGGTGAGTCCCAAGGGCCATGGTGCTGCTAGCAACCTGCTGCTAAAGCACGTGCAGGACTTGCTCCACTGACAAGACTAAATTACCCTTTATATCAACTTAATTAGGGGAAAATAATGAATTATTGGCAGCAAGGAATATTGAATTTCCAGCACACTACGTTGCTGCGTGCTTTGTTGGTAATTGAATCCACTGTGACTTGCGCTCGTTCCTTGTTGTGTTTTGTATTAGAAAGTTAAAAGGTTTGCCCTTGCCAGGAGCATAATGTTTTGTTCCTTGAAGATAAGGTAGCTGGGGAGCTTGTTTAGGTGAGCAGAACAGGTGTCCTGGATTCCAGGCTAGGTCCTAGGAGAGTTATCCACTACTGGTCCCTGGGGATTGGAATTTTCCCCTGATGCTGCTCCCAACTTGTGTCTGATCTGGTGCAGGTTTCTGTCTTTTCTACTGTGAAGCTGGGACCATCAGTGGTCTGAAGATGAATTCAGGTGTCATGATTGTAAATCTCTTGTAACTGGTTCCCTGCCTTCTGGTGACACAGGGGAATGATGTGACAAAAGAGCTCCAAATGCATGCTGGAGCTTTCTGTTGCACTCTGTAGAGTTCATGTGAAGAGCCTGCAGCAAAGTGAAATGATGAGTCTGCCCAGCTGGGCAGCCAAACACCTTTGGTTCTTGGAGTAATGGAACACAGCCCAGACTCAATGTAATGACTGGCAATGAATTGTTGCAGCTGATCCCTTCTTGGTTATGCCTTGAATGACTGTTGTTTGGAGCAACTCAGAGGAGGCCTCCCACACATTTGCCACAGTTTACTGTTTGCAGGTTTTCTGCTCTTGAGACAACTGTCCTTGCATCCTTTTATCTGGGATTGCTTTGCTGCTGTATTGTCTAACCCATGGCTGTATCACTGGTCCTTCTGGTGGGTGCTTTTAAAGCAGTAGTTGTGAATCTGTGACAGTTAATTCTCACAGTTATTCCCTTTTTCCTGTGGTCCTACAGGGACTAATAAGGATCTCTGCTGACCTCCCAGGCACTGTGTCTTATACCCTACCTGACATCCTTCAGCCAGTGCTGCTTAGCTCGCTATTGCATGAGGTTTTGCTTGGTTCTTCCCTAATGTTGCGCTCCTGTTGTGCCTTCCACAGAAAAGATCAGTGGAGGATCTGAAGGAACGGTATTACCACATTTGTGCCAAGCTGGCTAATATTCGCGCAGCTCCAGGCACAGACCTGAAAATTCCAGTCTTTGATGCTGGCCATGAGAGGCGAAGGAAGGAACAACTGGAAAGGCTGTACAACAGGACACCAGAGCAGGTAACTTGGGGAAGAGAGAGTCACTGCTGAAGACTGATGATAAGTTGGATCGGCAGGTGAATGAAATAAGCCAGAGGGTGACAAAGGGAAAGAAAGACTGGACAAGAGAAGAGTAACACTGAAGTACTGATTTTGTTGTTGATCTGGATGGTAACTGAAAAGTCTGGCTGTACTGGAGAGGGTAGGTAGGCTTAGTTACGGTCTCTGGTAACTGCCAGTACCACCTGTGTCTGACACTGTACTAGTCCTCTGAACAGAAAGAAATTCTCAGGTCTGTGTCCTTACGAGTAGCTGTGGGACCTCCCTTGAGAGTTAAAATCTTGCCAAAAAACGTAGAAGACTGTAAATCTGCGTAATTCTTGTTGAAGCTGTGTAATGGTCCCAGGATTTAGATGTTGAGGAACTGTGTGTTTCCCCAAAGGCTAAGGGAGAGCATCCTTTTCAGTTAGTATTTTTCTCTAATGACAAGCTCGTTTGTGTAGTGACTCTGCTTGTCTGTCACCCACTGACAGGTGTGCTGATCCCAGGCACAGCAGCTCTAGGTCCTGCATGCTGTGCCTGGGGAGAGGAGCCAGCTTTTTGCTACGCTGCATTTGTTACTACAGTATATGTGGGCTTTTTTACCTTCATGTCTGTGCTCTTGGTCTCTTTATCTGGAGATGGGATTAATAGTTTATGAATGTTGTGGTACAGTACCTGCCAGTTTATGGACTGGCATTGCCATGAGTGCAGGGTAAGGCTGTGAAGCGTAATGTGCTCTGCAAATTGAGGTATTGGGCAGGGCAGCTTAAAGACATTCCTTGGCTGGGACAAAGCAGAGCAGTTATCGGTAGATGGCCCCCTTGCCTTGCTAGGCCCCCTCTGCGACTCTGACTGTCTTTGTGTGCTCTGGTCTGCAGGTGGCAGAAGAAGAATACCTCATCCAGGAGCTGCGCAAAATTGAAACGAGAAAGAAAGAGAGAGAAAAGAGAACCCAAGACCTGCAGAAGCTCATCACAGCTGCTGACACCACCACCGAGCAAAGACGTGCTGAGCGCAAGGCACCCAAGAAGAAGCTGCCACAGAAGAAGGAAACAGAGAAGCCTGTAAACATTTCTTTTTTCTTCCCCCGCACCCCGCAGATGTTGTGGCTCGGTAACATGTTTCCTTCAGCAGTTCTCTTGGGATTGGGCCCTCAGCTCTTTTTGAGGGGAGTAGCTGATGGCTGCCTTCTGGCACATCCTTTTTCACTTACGTCTTTTGAAAGGCAGATTGATCCATGGCGGCCATTGTCACAGTCCTCTGGTGTGCTGTCTGTCTCCCTCCCATTTGAAAAATGTTGCATTAAGTCCTGTTTTCCCTCTCTGAAAACTGGTACAGAATTACACCAGCAATAGCAGGGAGAAACATCTGTCTCCCTGCTTCTTCCAGGAGTATTCTGGTACTGCTGTGCGGGGTTGTTCCACAAATCCGTTGTCATTTACCTGCCTTCTTTTTCTAGCACATTTACCTGCCTCTTTTTTTTCCCCACTTCTGGGTCTCAGCAGTGTCTCCCAAGTGATCAGAGCGGTGCTGCTGTGAGAGTTTTGTATTCTAGCAGCTATTGCTGCTTATTTCTCCCTGAAGCAAACTATAGTCTGAGGAATCCAGAACACACGTTTCAGTGATGCCACCTCAGTTTTCCTTTCTGGAAAAAGGGCAGCGTGGTCTGAACTAAATTTGGCACCTTCAGTAGGAGTGGGCTGTTCCAGCATCTCAGATGTTTCCAGTGAGTCCCTGGGAATTCCTGTCCCTCCACCTTGTGAACAGAGAGCATTGTGTCATTGTCTTCCAGACAGGTCTGTGCAGGGAGGGGAGAAACAGTGAATGCTGGACAGTTATTGCTTGATGAAGTGTGTCTAATGGCCACTGCTTCCTTAAAACATTGCTTTGGTGTGGTGCCCCCTCCAGCCCCTCGGCACTCTGTAGAATCAATATAATATCCCTGGGCACCCTGTACACTGAATTCCCTTGAGGGCTGATCTGCTAAAGCTTGACCTTGGATGGCACTCTAAAGAAAGATCTTCCTCTAAAGAAAGCAGCTCGTTGTTGATGGTCATGAAAAAAGGGTAGTAATGAAGAAAGGGCCCAGATAGATGCTGAGGAGGCCAAGATGAGGGATTCCAGCCCTAAATATTGCCTGTTGGCTGATGCCTGTCTGCAAGCATGTAATGGATAGGCATGCCAGGATGGGCAGAGAAGCAGTTGCTGTTGTTGCACTAGCATCATTTCAACCATGACAGAGTCCATTAGGAGTCAATTACCAACTATAGCTGGGAAATGTTAAGAAAAAAATTGCATTTTAACTAAGAATTTGAATCGGGAGCTGCATCAGCATCATTTCAACAAAGGAAAATCATTTACCAAAGAGTCAATTGAGGTTGAAGCGTTTACAGCATGTACAGGCACGCAAGGCAAAAGAACCCATTTAATTGCTTTTGCGCCGAGTGCAGTCAGAGTTGTCTCGGCTAAGCCAGTGATGCTGATTTACCCTCACTGCCTGTGTTGTCGTGTTCAGCAACAGGCAGTGGGGCAGAATTCAGGGCAGCCTTCAACCAGGGGAAGCAGAGAGGTTATTTGGTTTTGATTGCAGCCTTCTTTATCTAAAATAATCCACGCAGGAAGGCTATGTCCTACTGAGGATCAAAGTGCTCCCTACAAGATCATGAACCCTGTGGGTAGGTAGAGAATAATTTTTTTCCACCATGGTCTTGTTCAGAAATCTTTTTCTGGGACCTCTGTTTATTTGACTGACCACAGATAACTCAAAAAACCCCCTTAATGTCTGGCCATGCAGAGTGGTTTGCAAGGAGCCACCTCAAGACCAAGATATATAGATAGCTGATAGAGATGTGAGAGCAATTGACAGGGAACTTAAAGAATTGAGTCACTGTCCTTCAGCATCTCTAATGATCTTGGGGCAGCCCCAGTTGTCTCATCCCTGCTTGGAATAAGCAAAGAAAAAGCTGCAGAGCCTCTCTGAAGAGGAATGTGGGAGCAGCGATGTGAACACTGTCTCCAAAGAAATTGAGAAATTTAGGGCGACCTTCTTGGAAAATCACCCTCTTCTGGAGCCTGTGTTTTGCGGAGGTGGTGGCTATTCTTAGATTGAATCATGAGTTCTGCTGACCCATTGATGGGACCTCACACTGTTCAGTGAACAGGGCCTTGCAGATAGCTTGGCATAATAATTTAGACGTTTGCTCACCTTGTGCTTTTGCTCAGCAGTACACATTTTTAGGGAGCTGCATTGTTTTTTTCCCCATTTTGTTGAAATACAGCTAAATGCTCTATTGTCTAGCAGCAGTTGGAAGTTTGCCACCTTACATTGCTATGTTTAGAATGCGAAGTGAGGAAGGAAAAAAACTAACAAGTGGAGTAATGGCAAAACATCTGAAACCAGTCTGCCTCCCTGGAGGGGTACAGTCCTTACATTCGCGTTAGTGGGCTCATGTCTATACAGATTAGAGGTTTCTCAGGTCATTCCTTGGAGGACTTGCAGTCAAAAGCCAAGATTTAGGGAAGTCCTGGATTGTTTTCATCAGTGAAATGGGCCTGAGGTAAGGATGATATCGTGCTAACAAGCATGTTAGTGTAAGAAGTAGCATTTGGAGTTAAGGTTTATGGGTGTAAGGCTATGTGTAGACTAGAGTGGTGCATTTAATTTGACCTTATGAAAGTGCTTCAGATCTCCCAACAATGCACTGAACTGGAGTATTTTTCTCAGTGAACTGCTTGGGATTTTCTCACCCACTGAATCCCATTGCTTGGCATTTTAACTCTTGCTTCGGCTCTGACATGTGGCTGTGGCAGGTGGTTCTCTGTCATGGGAAACAGTGTTTTCCCTTCAGATAGTCTCTGTGTGAAATACTGTGTTTCTTGTGTTTCTTCCACCAACACATCCTGTTTCGATCTCTTTCAGGCTGTTCCTGAGACTGCTGGCATCAAGTTTCCTGATTTCAAATCTGCAGGTGTCACGCTGCGAAGCCAGAGGGTAGGCTGTTGTCCTAATCCCTTGGGACCTCTGTATTTTGGTCTGCCTGTCTGTCTCCTCATCTGTTCTCCTTTTATAGCTAAAGAAAGTAAAGTTCTTCCCTCCAAAATAAGAAAGGAATTCCATAAATGTGATGTGTCAGAAACACAGAATGCTGGCCCTGTGAGAGCCTGCTCATCACTTTGCAGGGGCACCTGGACTTGATGGTGTTCTTGCTCTGCTTTTAGATATGTGTGACAGGCCCAGATGGAGCTGTTTAGTCCAACAGGGCATACAGACTGATGGAATAGGCCTCATAGAGCACATGTGTTAAGAGATGAGAGGAGCTTTTAAGTACTGGAAACTCAGGTTGTGTCTTAGAAAAAAGAGAGACACGTAAACATGCAGGTTTTAGCCTTCCTGTTCCCATTATCTTGAGACAGTATTAGTGAGGAAGAGCCCCTTTGTTCATTCTGTTGCACAGTTATCCCTGAGAAAAGAACTTTATTGCCTTTTTATTGGCAAGATTTGATACCTGTCTCTTAATGACAGGTTCTGGGATACCAAGAAGGTTAAACCTGCCTGCCTGCCTGTTTTGAGAGGAGTTTTGAGGGCAAAGTTCTGTGTTTGCCCAGTACCAGTGCTTTCTTCTTTCTTTTTCTATAGCCAAATAATCCTTAGTTGCTTTGTTGTGGAGAGGTAGGCTCCTTGCCCAGCACCCTTACTTGGCATAGTAATTTTCTAGGTCACTTTTTAAGATGGTTTTATGGGATGCCCTTCTGATATCAAAATAGTCATGCTGGGAAAACACTGGGACTGTTAATAGAAACGTGTTTGGGACCACGCTGCTTTGGTGTACAGGTGTGTGTGTGAGAGGTGGTATGCCTCAGCAAGATCACTGCTGGGGGCCTCTGTTAATGGACAAGTGCCCCTGTCTTCAGGCTACCTGTTTGAGTGACAGGCTACAGCCTTGAGCAAGTCACAGGCAAGACTGCAGTGCATGTGTTGAGATTTATGGAGACGTGGCAGATGTGTTCCCAGCACTAAGATAAATAGAGTAATTTATAGAGATTGATTTGGGTTTTGAAAACAAATAAGTGATGGTTGATCTTTTCTGTATTTTTACACCCTCTGGAAGAGAAGCTGAGCAATAACCTATCAGTGATGGAACCATCTGGCAAAGCCAGCAGCCTTTTCATGTGCCAAACAGGCAATTCAGATCCCAGCCTTTGTGAAAGTGGAATGATACATGCTTCTCCCTGTCCTCTTTAATGCTCACAAAATGGGATGATACATGCTCCTTCCTGTTCTCTTTAATGCTCACAAAATGCAGTGATAAGCTGAGGCACAGCAGTCTTATTCAGCAACTTTCAGCCTGCAGTACCCGAGCTCTTGGGATGACCTAGAGCAACTTTCTATGCTCTGTTTGAAATTTTAAGGAGATAAATGTTGTTTTTACAAGTACCACTGGTTTGCAAATTTAACAAGACTGCAAATCAGTGATGTAGATGAAGAAACAGTACTTTGCTGCTCAGAAATGTGAAACCTGCCTCTAGCTTAGCAAAATTAATTAATTCGTGGCTTTTAGCCAGCCACCTGGCTTCCTTGCTCAGGTCTCACCTGTTTATAAAATGGGAGCTAGCTGACTCTCTCACTTCACATAGGGCTGATGGGAAGAATTAGTTACATAAGGTCAGTATGGACCTTCTGAGCTGGTAGGAGATGCTGAAGTGCTAAGTGCTGTAGAACTGACAATCCGTGCTAACCTGTATTGTTTTATTTCTGGGATTTGTGTGGCAAATCCTCTCCACACCACTGGTGGTGTGTAATTGATAAGGGTGGGAGCCTACTAGGACTAAGTGAGGAATTGGGATGCTGTATGGAACCTTGTCCTTTGGCAGCATTCGACATGAGATGTTTTGCCCTGAGCATGTTGGAAAATGAGGTCTAAAGGCTTGTGGCATCCTGCAGTATGTTCTTTTGCCTAGGATCTAAAGGATTCCTTAGCAAAAAGCTTCTGTTGCCCTCTTTTATTTTGTACTTTACTGCACTGCTTGACACCTTCATAGTTGGAGGAAGTTGGATTTTACACTGAGATCAGGGACTCAACCTCTGTCACGTGTGAAAAATGTGCCATATCATCCCCAGGATAATAGCACCTACTCCTTGATTAGAGCTATACTTTTTTTTTCCCCCCTGAGGATTTACAATTAGTCTGAAAACTCAAGTTAAAATTAATTTATAGAAATGAGTCCTTGAAGAAGAAGTTAGCGATCTGTGTTCAACTTAATTTGTTACCAGTAGTGAAGCCCTGGCTTTTCAAATTCCCCCTGTTGCTAAAGCTTGCAAAATCTTATGCACAGGCTGAATTTGAAAACTTTTTTTTTTAATCTCCCCTAGGATTAATGGTCACTTAACAGCCATTATTCTTCATAACTGAAAGTTTCTCCTTCAGCAGACACTGAAGAGTAATCTTCTCCAGTAAGTTTCACAAGCTGTCTTCTATCACAATGGCTTCAGTCTCCCATTGTTCTCCGTGGGCCTGTGGCCACAGGCAAAGAAGGCCACAGCCCCTGTGCCCTTGCTCTGCATGGGATTTCCCCTCTGCCTCCTGACAGCACAGACTGTAAGTTTCTCTGAGGCAGTAGGAGGCTGGGCATTATGAAAGGCTTCATCTTAATTCAAGGTACTGTATTGCCTTGGTGCCACTGAGAGCAAGAGGCGGTCGCAGATGTTTTGGAATGGGGCAAGCCATGAGCCGTGAGCTTATTGAAAAGGAATTTTAGACCTTTTCCTTTGCTGTTAGCAAAACGATGTTATGGAAATAACACCAGAAACTTATTAATCCGAAGTGCTATGTCCAGAAAACTTCTGCTTATACCAAGTCTACTCATCTGGCAGAGCAGGCAGCCAGAGGAAGTGAGAGATGGGTAGGGAATTTGTACAGGGAAAGGAGAGGAAGAGACTGAAAGGAAAGCAGGGAAGTGTGAGGAGGGAAAGCTTAGCTGAGGATCTGCCTGAAGGAAAGGAAAACGGCAGCTATTGAACTTCAGTCTTTTCCAGACGAACCAACAGTAGCCTCGCATTTGTGATTTGGGCATTGTATTGTTTCTGTAAGACAGAGCTGAGTTTAAGCAGAAAGGTGACAGATGGAAAAGAGTAGATGTTTGTCCCCACTCCTGCTGTTGAGGTATTTGTCTGCATCCTTGCTCTGTTGTCACGAGTTTGGAAACAAAGGAACTGGAAGAGATTGGATTGTGTCTTACTTGGAAACAAAACAAAATTCAGGGATGAAAAGAAGTTTGTAGAGATCTCAGTCTGCAGGAAGGACTGAGGGGTGCTACAGCTTAGTCAAAGCTGATCACCTCCCCTCAGAAAAGGCTTCCAGCCAGTGCCCGGCTACATCTTTTAACTGGGATCTCATAGACAATTTGCCAGTTGTACCAATTAAAAAAGGAGAAGGCAAATTACAAGTATGGGTTTAGTACCCATTGATTGAAATATTTACACTCACCAGCTTTTAAAAATTTACTAGCCTGCTGAGTATTTGTTTCTAGCAATGTTTAATGAGCAAGAATTGACTTTGATTGTGAGAGTAAGTGTGCGTGTGAGTTCCCTTCCATTTTCTTGGAGTGGGAACGGAGTGCTTACTACAGCTCCAAGATGAATTGTATTTCTAGAGAAAGCTGGGGTTGTATGTATGTGTTTCAACATGTTTATTCTCCATATTTAATCTGACCCACAATTAAATGGCCAGGCACGCTGCCTGTTTACTCTGCATTGGAGGCTGTTGGCTCTGTTCCTTCCCTGTCATTAATGCAAACCCAGACCTCATCGGCTGCGAACATGTGAAACATCTGTCTGTCCTCCTGTGATCAATACTGTCCCTTCAGAGGTCCAGCTTTGGGAGCAGTTCCATAAAATACCAGTTATTTTTATTTGGATTTGATAAATTTAATTACTTGGAGCAATTAATAATTTATTTGTTTTGTATTGATTGCACTCCAAGGCGTCCTGGCGTCAATCTGATGGCCATCAGCACACCCTTATTAGGTAGGAAAGTTTATGTTTCCAGATTGGAACATCCCATGAATTAGGTGAGATGCGCTTCTTGCTTCTGCTAGCAATTTTTCATTAGTGAAGCTGTGTGTTTTGCACTCTACGAGAGAGTGGATGAGAATTATTTCCATGGGGAGCCTTGCAGTGGTGTGGAAAGAAGGTAGTAGGCTCATTTCTGTGAATAAAACTTATGAACAAATGATACAGGTTGGATCAGATTAATATTGTAGCATTGCTATTTATTTGTTATATAACATGCCCTTAATTAGGGCCAAGAGAGTGCTGGTGCGTTTCCTAATCAAACTCCTGCCTGTAGAGCATGAAATAAGATGAAAATATTGGAGTGTTTATTATTAAAGAGAACAGCAGAAGATACAAAATCTTGAATGAACTGGAGAAGGTGAACACAACACTTCTCTTCCTCTGTTCCCATTCTTAGCTGAACTGAAATACAACTAATGTTGAACTGATGAAAGAAAACGCATCTGTCAGCTTTTTCATGGAGCTCTCTGGTGCGGGAGAACATGTGGACCAAGCCCTTAGCAGGCTCTTGAGTACAGAAGAGAGCACTCTGGGTATAGTAATGGGGTCTTTTAAAATAAGTTGTAGGTCTGGCAAGGACACACAGTGTTGCGCTTCTGCTAAATCATCAGGTACCAAATAGTGTCTGTGCAGGATGAGCCTTGAGGGACCTTTGTCTGCCAGTCCTGGACCACTTTGAGAAGCTTTTACTGCCTTTGTGTGCCCCTTGTGACAGACTTAGGTGTCACTTACCAGGTAATCTGACTGTCTGGAGCTTGTGCAGAGCACTATATATGTTCCTTTTTTCTTTCGCTAGCATAATCAGTGTAATGATTGGAGCCACCATGGTTTTTTTCATTTGTGGGAGCGTAGTTCCAGTTAAATTATTTAGGAGAAAGACAGCAAAAGCAAACCCAGCAAAGTAAAATACTCTAGTGTCGAACAGGCAATGTGCTTTTAGCATAGAACATCCTCCAGAAACAGTGTCCTGTGCAGTTCTTTCTTCTGCACTGTGTATTTTACTACTTTTCCCTACACAAACTCTTCCTGTAGTCATTTTGCATTTGTTTTACAGGACTGCAGTGTGTTTATAAAGCAGGATGTATTTAAGGAAAGCTCAGGATTGCTAAGTGGCAGATGATGCTTTGCTTGCCAGAAGATGAGCATCTTCTGAATGGCAGGCAGTCTTGATGAGGAGTGAATTCTTGTTTTCTCAGGTGTCTTGTTTCTTGTCATAATCCATATGTCAAACTGGGAGAAAGCTGACTCCGGGTTATCAGCCATCATTTCTGTAGATCCCGAGTCATTCGTGTTTTAGACCACTTGTGCTGGGCCACAGTGATCTGTATCCTCTTCCTAATGAGGAAAGGGTGTGAGAGTATAAAAACCTTGAATTACCTGCACTAGGGAAAACCCTTCATTCTGAGACACGATGCTCGGGGACCTTTGGTTTCTTTAGGGAAGTACCTTTACCCCTTGAGTCAATGCTATGGATGCATAACAAGGCATTAATGTTTATAGGGTCAGTGAGCTGCTACTTTGCCACATGCCTGAGTGTGCTGTGCTTCTCTGTGATGCCTTGGCCTCCCTCAACCTTGACAAAGCTTTCACTAGGTATATTCTTCTAACCAGTAAAACTGGTTTAATTTATTGGGAAGATTCAAGTACAGAATTCGTTTGGTTTGGGGAATTTGAGCTAGGTCTAAAACGCTGAAATGACCATTTATATAAGTTTATAGAGATTTGTCTTTGAAATTGGTTTATTTAGCATTATACCTGATAGATGCTGCAAGTTGATGGTCACATGCCATCACAGAGTGATCACAGTGTGGTTCATGTGCTACATGGTGTAGCAAAGGTGGCGTAGTGGTTTGACTCTTCATTTTTATCTGTCCTGGGTCTCAGTCTGGCAGATCCACGGGCACTGGCATGAGACCTGGGGTCGTAGCTGTAAGCAGAGGCAGTGGGAAGCATGTACATTCTTTGAGGCAGAGAATACCTGTGCAGTTTCAAACTTTCCTGACTTTTGCATATGTCTACTGCATATGTCCACCTGCCTTCCATTGCAGCACTTGAGTTCTGAGCGGTTAAGCGCTTCAGGTTTCCAGAAATATGCATGTTCATATCTGAAATTGAATTTCTCTGTGGAGGTTTTTTAAATTCCAGAGCTGAAGTGCTTTAATAGGGTTTTTTCCTTCCTCGAGTCTTAAAACAGTGCAGTAGTTGAGGCTCTGTGCTCCTGCAGAGTAGAGCCACACAGCCAGGGAGAGGTTTGACCTTCTTTCCCCATCTTAAGCCAGAAAATGCAAAAAACATTTTTCATTTGAAACTTTAGCACTCCTTCCCGGAAACCCACTAACCATTTCAGGACTTTAGACATTTTCTTCGCAGGTATCTTTAATGAGAAGTTTTCTTGCTGCATGGATTTCAAATCCACAGAGAAGGCGTTTTTCAATGTCAGCAGTGTGTTATCATAAGGCTGAACACCAGTACTGATGCATAAAACCACAGATTATGGCTGCACAGAAACAGGTCAGATGTGTGTTGGGGGAGGTTAAAATTAACGGTTTCAAGGCAGTCATATTGTTTTGTGTTGGGGAACATCGAGTTTAAGGAAAAGGTTGTCCCAAATCTGAATTAAAAAGGGTTGTGGCATCAGGAGGGTACATATGAAATAGCCAAATAACTACTGGCCAATCTTAAGAACCTTGTATTTCAGTGACAGACCAAGCAAAAGTTTTCAGCATTACAGTGGGGTATTTTTTAAACTCATGAGCACCAGGAATGGAGCATTCATGAAGAAAGTGGTAGACTGAGAGCAGGTAGCTGAGTCTGTAGATCCTGCAACTCTCCTCCATTCCTAGTGCAGATCCCTGGGACGCTCTCTACCTGGTGATGCTGTAAGACATAATAGAGGACTGTGCTGCAAGCTCTGCTATTGCTTAGACTTTGTTACTCCTCCAAAATATCCTCAAATATTCAGCTACCCTTAAAAGTATTAGTATAAATCATGAAGACTGAATGGCACACAAGAGTAAGTGAGCCAGGTCTGTTTGGGGAAGCTCTGTATTCAGTTATTTCTTACTGTATTTGTTCACGTAATGAGTTTTGCCAATTAGCAATTAATTTGCAGCAGGTCTCCTAGTCATTAGTGTGAATGAGCAGGGTTTTGTTGGCGGAATGTCTTGAGCATTAAATAAAAATCCCGTCTCATTGAAAACCTCAAGGGGGGTTCTCTGCGGTGAGACCTTCTATAGAAATCGAACTGCTCAGGGCCGCCCGCCAGCCTCTCAACCCCTGCCAGGAAAGTGCGGTGGATGCTCTGTTCGTCTTTTGAAGCGGCATGGTCTGATTCCTGAGTGATGCCCTCCTCCTTTAGGGAAGAGCAGAGCGGGTCACTCCACACCTCTGAGGCTGTGCATCCCGGGATCAGGCCAGGCTTCTCTCCACATAGGTAGGCTCTGGTACTGCGGTTTCATGGGGTTGATTTGCACAGTTCTCTGTAGCTCTTTATTTATTTTTCTCTTGGTACACGCAGTTCATGTGTTTAATGTAAGTTCTTTATAGCAAGGACAAAGGATTGCAGTCCTTAAATCAAAAGCAATGTTGGTGTAATTATAAGCACAGGCTGGTGTTGCAAAGGGGGCTGAAGGGAGAGGCTGTCAAAGGAGAGCAGCATCCGAAATATAGTAACCTCAAAAATTCCAGCTAATCAGTTTTCTGAAGGGAGCAATCTGTTTCCCAGGTATTGTTATTATATGGGGACTTTAAAGATAATAAATAACAATAATAGTCTAGTAAAAGGAAGGAAAGAAAAGGGCAAATGCCATTCACCTCAGAAGCTGTGGCTGCTCACTGGAGTTCTCAGTTCTCTGAGGAACATAATTTTCCCCAGCTCCTGTGGAGGACTCGATCCCTGACAGTACCAAGAACATCCCAGGAGCCATGGTGAAAGCGGTGGGATTGCCCTGGCTGGAGTTTCTGTTAATGCAGGGATATGACTTGCAGAAACCACATAGCCCAGCACACACTCCTTGAGCCAGAGTGGCTGGGACAGGTGGTCCCTGGGTATTGCAGATGAGGCACCACTTCCAGCACTCTGGTGCAGCTCTGGGCGTCTATTTAAGAGACCAAAACCAAAGAAGGGTTTGCTGAAGTGAGCTTAGGCTTGTCACAGTTGTACTGAGCACAAAGGCCTCTCTCTTGCAACAAGGCAGCTCAGCTAACGGACCCTGGCTAACAGATTATCAGCAGCATTTGAGTAATAGACTGCTCATTTAGTTTTAATACATTTTGCATAGAGAGCAATCAGCCTTCATCAGTCTTAGAGATGAATTGGCTTAGCCAGCTAAATTCTAAAGATATTAGTCTGACAGCAGCCACATAAATCATAACATTTTCTTAATGATGGTAAAATTAAAATATACTCTTGCTTTGAGAAACCAATGAAGCCTTCCTGTTTGCAGGCCAGATCCTCCTGCCTGAATTAAAAGGAAGCTTAATTGATGTGTTTTTAAACTAAACTCTCAGCCCCGTTCCTCCTGAGCATCTCTGGTGTTCCTTTCTTTGAAATTAATCTGTCCTGCCTCTCCCTGCTCCATCCTCTAATCTTCAGGAGCGCTAGTGAAGACCTTGGCTCAGTATTCATTCACCAGGCTCCTGTGGGATGTGAGCAGGACACTCACAGCATCACAGCTGAAAACTTCCCCAGGTTAATTGTTTGTGTTGCTAGTAGTTCTTTGAGCTAGTGGAAGCCTCCCAGGAGAAAAGCTTGTGCTTTTCCTCTAACCAGCAGACCAAGATGTCCTGTCTGTCCGCCTAGCCAAGCATGAACTTCTCCTATTCCTCGTCTTGCCAGCTGGTGTTGAACAGAATCCTGCCTTGAGATTGAAAAGCAGTGATGTTGATGTTAGGAGCAGGTGTAAGGACAGACTCTCAAGGCTGTGATCATCGCACAAGTATTGTGTGTCCAGAGCCCTTCAATGAGGGGATGCTGGGCTCTGTTAACTGTTTGTGCCCTACAAGTGAAAGATAGCAGAGTCTGACAAGGACAGCAAGGACAGTGAGTACATCCCCCAGCTGAGGCCTTACAAATGTTCTTTGTAATTCCTTGTAGGGCAGAACAGTTCTCTGGATCAGTCTCTTCTCTCAGTGCTCCAGGCTAACCATTCTGTCTCCTGCTAAGCTGTGCCGAGTGACCTTTCTTTCCCTGGCATCCTACTCCTAGCTGCAACATGGCACCCACCAAATAAACAACAGTCTCCTGGCCCAGTGCTCTAGGCTGCCTTATCTTTGGGTTCTACCCTGTCCTGCTGCTTTTCAGCAGAGCCTGTGCAGGTAGGCTGTGCAGCAGAGCTCTTGGGAAAACCTGGTTTAGTAAGGTTCTGTGCAAGTTAAGACTCTGGAGAAAAGGCTTGGCTGAAATCCAAATACCTGATACCTTTGGCAGCCTTTCTTCTGCTAAACTAATCATTTTGTGGTCAACCGTAAAGATTCCGTTTCTGAAGTACGAAATTCACTGCTCTGCACAAACCCCATCTCTAAGCCAAAGGCTCACAGGGTATGAAAAGGGACAGAGGTGTCCTCTAGTCATTGTCTGTGCTGGCTCTTTGCACAAGAGCAGGTCTTTTCTTTTTCCCTGGTGTTCCTTTTAGATCCTCTGGGTCAGGCAGTTTGGTTTCTTAGAAATCCTCTCTTGGTAATCCTCTTGGTCCTTTGGAATCTGAATTGTGGTGGTAATATCTAGCCAAAGGGCCAAGTGCTTCTTACTGTGTAGTGTGAAAGGCCCTTTTCCCTGGGGTTCTCTGTGGTGTCTGTAGGTGCCTTTCTTGGCTGAAATGATGTGGCAGAGAGGCAGGTTTTCCAAACAGGTCAGCCTTGGAGTTGTAAAGCTACTGATGGGCCAGAGCTGAGTTAAGGTTAGTGCTTTCACCGTTTGAGTATGTGCTTGCAGTGCTCCTGCCTTCAGAGGAATGAAGCTCTAGATGGTGTCTTTTGTCATTTTTGTGTTAGAGCAGTGGACACTGTGGGCCTGCTCTGGGAGACTGCCATCGGGCTGCCTGTTTTGGGGAGCTTCAACCTGTGGCTTTTGGGGGAAGTAAGGTGATTATGGGACCCTCTGGTGAACTCAGCTCAGAGGCAGTTTTAAGGTGGAGTCAAGAATGGCTTTTCATTCCCAGCCCAGTGTTGCAGCCTTATGGTTGGTTTTGCAGACTGGTGCCACTGGTCAGTAAGTGGTGTGTAGGATGGCTGTGGGATACTCTTGGCTATTGTATGGCATGCTGGGCAACTTGGGCTGGTGATGTTGATTCCTGGGTGGAGACGTGAGCTCAGCTTTGCAGTGTTGGATATGCAGGGGTAGCCCAAGGTGTTGAGAGTAATCTCATTCCTGGTTTGTCTTTGGGCATTGCTGAAGAAGAAAAGTGCTTTCATTCTTTCCTGAATGTATCTGCAGGGCTTGGAAACCTGTTGTCCCTGCCATATTATGCCAGCAGCATCTGTGCTGCTTGTAATCTAATAAACGCTTGGTCTGAGCAGCTAGCACTCCTGCTAGAGCCCAAATGAATGCAGAGGAAGGACCCTGCTAAGTGTATGCATTCTTCCTCTCCTGGCCAGCTCCGATTCCCTTTCATAGCTCACATCTGATGCTTCCTCTCTCACCTAGCCCCTTAGCTCCGATGTAAATGTGTGTTCACACTTCCGCCAGTCAAGTAACTGTGCTCTCTCTGTCTCTCCCCTTTGTTATAAAGCCTGCTCTGTAAATGAATCCCACAGGTCTGGGGCTCAGCAGGTAAAAGGAGAAGTGAGTCTGTTAGCGCATGAGTCTAATCAGGCCGGCTAAAGCGAATAAAGTAGGGCAGCATTGCACATTAGCCGCTGTGTAAATGAGCCCTTTGATGGGCCGGGCACCGCGGGAGAGGGTTTGAAGCCAAGAAGAACTTTTGTTGTTAATTCAGTGACACATGGAAACTGTAAAACAGCGTGTCTTGCACACACGCGAGAGAGAAAATAAAAGCCCTTGCGACCGGGCTTTTCAATACCTGCCCTCGGACCTAGTCTGAAAACTTTCAGCCCCTGTCTCCCTCTCTTACCACTTGATTTTCCTTTCTCTCCCTTTCTTTTTTTGTTTCCCCTGCACTATAAAAAGAAAAGCTCTCTTGCCTTTTGAACTAGACGGCTGTGAGTGAGGGCTATCTCTGAGCTGTGTGGCTCTGTTACCTTTGTGTTCCAGATGAAACTGCCAAGCTCGGTGGGACAGAAGAAGATTAAAGCCCTGGAGCAGATGCTGATGGAACTCGGAGTAGGTGAGTAAAGGGGGCACGAGAGAGAAAGAGACACACAGAGCTAGCCTTTGTTCTCGAGATGGGCTATTTTTTCCCCTAGTAATACAGCCAGTTTCTTGAATAACAGTATGTGAATGGTTTTTAAAATATTTTATGTGTTTAAAAAAAAAAAATAGAGAGAGGGTAAAAGCCAGAACAAGATGCACAGGGCTTTTTCTTTTTCTTCCTCCCAGTAGAAAAATGTTTTAAAAGGGCCTTTGTTTCTCTCTTGTTTGGGTCTTTTTAACCATCAAGAGAGGCAGCGCAGTATTAGGAAGGCAAATCTCAGCCTTGCCGGGAGAGGTACTTCTAAGTGTGTTAGTGGCCACGGCACGCGCATTGTTCAGGGCTGCCCTGTCTTGCTTTCAAGCTTCGTTTTCTCTTAATTTACTGCTCGTGGTGGCAAGTCCAAAACGCGTCTGGGACTGTTCATCCCCCCTTTATAGGTTTCGTGCTGTGTGAAAATCTGGAGCATCTCTGCTGAAAGGCGAGTAAACACACATGCCTCACTCTTGAACTCCAGTGTCTTAGCAGCAGAAAGAAGGGTTCACTTAACATGTACAAAACCCGCTCAGAGCTAGAGGGGAAGTAGTGCAGCCCGTGGCCAGCTGCTGCCCTCCGTGCAGTGGGTACAGTTTGCAGGTACTACAGGTCCCAGCATGCAGTGCCCCTTCATTAGACACCCGATGATCTCTTTTTCCCCCACCGTGGCTGAGGGGATTTTTAAAAATAGAAAAAGAAAAGAAGAATTTAAAAAAAAAAAGCCTTACTGGTGATTTATAAGCAATTACCGAGTCTGCTTCCAGCACTGACTTCTGTTAACTCTTGTTAGGTTTTTTGGGCCAACTGGTTGAGGGTTTGATGTGTTGTCTCAGACACTGTGTACAGTTCTGAAGGCCTCCTGTAGCTGGTGAAAGCAGCTCAGCCACGGTGGTTTCCCTGTTCTGCTTTAAAACTAAGGGAGTTACCGTCTGTGCTAGGGAAGCCTTGAGGAACGATGCGAGTGCTTCTTGGAGATCACTTTTCACAAGGGTAAGGAGGGGTTCTTGACTCCCCACTCCTGCCTTTCAAGATGTGTATCTTGACGGTTTCTTGATGAAGCACAGCCCTGCTGTGCTTTGGAGTGCTGGGCTTTGTGTGGGTGAGCACAGTGCTAGCAGGAAGGGGCCACACGGGCAGCTCTGCGGACAGGGGCCACTGTGGTGTATCAGGACAGACATGCAGAGCTCCATCCTTTTCCTCTCCAGAAAATGCTGACATTCCTGGTTCTGTGTGTGTGAGGTGGGCTGCAGGAGAATGCGTGGGGTGGGGTGGTGATCTACCAGCCGCTGCTACAAGCGGTTGAGGCCTGCATTAAGACATGTTTGTTACACAGCAGCAGAGCAATTCTCTGCCTTAGTCCTACCTTGGGAGGAGCAACAAGAGCTCAGCCTGTCCGCCCCTTGTTGGTGACTACGTAGGGAGCAGCAGGTGCTTTTTGGTCCATTGTGTGAGGACTTGTTCCCATGACTGAGCTCTGTTCATCTGGGATAGTTCAGCCATCTGGTTTGATCTGCCTCTTAATGTCATCAGAGGGTGGTGGTTTACCGTTAGTTCTTACAGTCAAAGCATAGCCTGGAAATTCAGATCTCCAGCTCTTGGGGATGCCAGTTGTCAATGATCGATGTAATGTGAGTGAGGCTCCTGGTATATCTTTGTGGGAGGGATATGGGCAGCCAGGACCTTTATAGAGATCTTCTGTTGTAGGGTTGCAGGTCTGGGTGTTTAACAGAACCCCTTTTGTCTCTCTAGATCTCAACCCTATGCCCACAGAGGAGATTGTGCAGATGTTCAATGAGCTGCGGAGTGACCTGGTGCTGCTGTATGAGCTGAAGCAAGCATTTGCCAACTGCGAATATGAGCTGCAGATGTTACGGCACCGCTATGAGGCCCTGGCCAAAGCTGGCAGCATTGGCCCCCTCACTGTGGAAGGTGCCCATCCAGATGCCCAGGCAGGGCTCAGCATCGAGGAGGGCAAGGGAGATGTCAAGGACCAGATCATTGATGTAGTAGGAGCGCCACTGACCCCCAACTCGGTGAGAAGGAAGGTTGGGGGGTCAGAACAGGGAGCACTCAGATCTCCGACGCAGATGCCCTGACAAGCGCTGGGGATGCTGCCCTGCTCTCCCCGCAGGCGTGCGCGTCCAAGGGAGCACAGCACGCCTCTTCCCCCCCAAGTCCCAGTGCTGCTCTCTGGGCTTGTCTCCTGTGCTGAACAGTGTTCTTGGTGCTATAGGTGGGGTCGGCAGGGCTTTCTACATCCTGCAGGTGGGCAGATGGTTTGATGTGGGTGCCATCGTGGACCAAAGCAGCAAAGCTTTGGGTGACGAGAGCTTGCTCTAGGGTGGCAACAGTGATGCCAGTACAGCTGCAAGCTTGAGGCATTTTGTTTCTAGACACAGTCCACAAGGGCTGCGCAGCAGAGGGAAGCAAGTGGGGAAAGCAGCCTTGGGGTGGTGGGCCATGACCTGCCCGCATCCCTGAAGTCAAGCAGTAGCCCTGCCTGGACCAGGAGGCTTGGGAAGGAGAGAGAAGTTTGAAGAGCAAAGGGGTGTTTTATCCCCTCCTTCCAGTGCTGAGAAGGGCAAGCCAGACCCAGGGGCTCTTCCACAGGGAGCACTGTGATGGCATCTTGCGCATGTACCTGTGCAGGATGTGGATCACCAGGCTGTCCTCCCTGCAGGCCGGCTGCCCAGCCCCTCACCGCTGACTCAGGGCCAAGGTCATGCCGGGGGATCAGCGAGGTTGCTTTCCCCTCTGTGCAGTCCCCTGGCACAGTTGAGCTGAACTGCCTGATGAAAGCTACCCGTCTGCACACAGTGGCATCCCCAGCGCCTCAGACACACTGCCCTGGTAGTGGCACAGACCTTTACTTTCTCAAATGTATGATGTATTGCAGGATATTGAGAGCAACACCTTATCTGTCAACGGCAGAGGCGACACCTTAATCTGGACTTGAGTAATGTCCTATTTGATTGTGACAATGTGGAGTCGTAAGGAAGCGTCCCGCTGAGACAGGTTCATGTTTGCAAAGGAGTCTTCTGAATTTTTTCTTTTCTCCCTTCCTGCATTCAATCTGAAATCTCACCCCTCCCCGCGGTCGGGAGTTTCCTGGTTCACAAACTTCTCGGGCTGACTCACATCACACACTTGTTCTCCCTTGAGACTTTGCTTGTTGGGAAAGTGGGAGAGGTGGTGGTGGTGATGGTGGTGGTGGTGGCCGTGGCTGCAGGAGGAGGGAGCTCACGTGTGTGTGTCTGACGGTGGTGTTCCTCAGTGCCAGCTCATGGAATTGGAAACAAAGGGGTGGGCCCAGGCAGCACAGAGGGGGTTAAACTGACCTGGTCTCTGACATATTTGAAAGAAATATAATCAAGTTAATTCACTGCAAGGCAAATTCAGTACCTAAAGGGCCCCCATGTTAAATACAGCACTGACCTTTACCGGCTGATTACACAAAGACGACACAATTAGATTAGTCCAAGACAAAAGGTCAAGCACATTCACACTGTGACCATTTTATGCTACCTTTTGGTGGGGGGAAATTGCGTCCCAGCTGGAGGGGTATCTTGGAGAGGAGGGGAACGGAGCTGCTACACCTGAGCCAGGCAGAACACGGTAGATTTGGAGATCCAGCAGGATCTGATCCTGTGCTGGCCCATAGCCTCTCTCATGGTTCTGGGCAATGTCATGGTGGGTGAGACCAGCAACCTGTGGCCCACAGCCAGCTTTTCCAAGGATGGGCTGAGCTTAGTAGAGCCCCTCTATTGGGGCTGCTCCCTGTCTGTCCCAAAGCTGGCGGGAGCAGCCCCAGTGCCTCTTGCTCAGTGTTGTGACTGAAGTTTGCCTCTCGAAGATTGACAGACTGGATCAGTGCTGAGAAGGGGGCAGCTGAGGCAGCCTTCAGCTACACTTGGTGCATGTCTATGACCCCACCCTGCACAGCAGTGACCTGGTGCTGTCCCAGGCCCTGGTGCGATGGGTCAGCGGGGGAGGCTGTGAGCTCAGGATTCCCTCTGCAAGCACAGCACCTCTTCCCAACCCCAGGGTACTCACAGCAGGGGTGGCAGCAGAACTGGTGATGCAGACTAACTGCTCTGCAGAGCGAGCGCAGTGATGCTTTCTGGTGCCCTTTCTCTCCTGCTCCCTGGCCCTAGCCATAGGTGCTTGTGGGGAACATCTTGCCCTCACCCTTCCCCTCACTCAGCCCACACCAGTGGTTTGGCCCTGCCACAGCAGCCTTGACCTCCCAAGTTCAAGTGTGTGCTTTGCCACTGAGTCCCTGGGGGCCCTTGGGGAAATCATTTAATCTCCCTGCTTCAGATTCCTCTGAGTTGGAGAATCCCTTTGTGCTGCCTAGAGCTGCCATCCATGGCACTCCACGTGTTGGATTAAGCATGGATTAGTTCAGCCTCCAAAGCAGCTGCTCCCCTGAAGCCAGATCTTGTTTCCCTGTGGAGAAGTATCTCACTCCAGATGTTGGAGAGAGTGAGTGGCAAAGCCAGGAATTGGACTGCGAGTCCCAACTCCCAGGCCCTGCCCAGCACGCCTGGCTTCCTTCCCGTGAATCAGAATGGATGAGCAGAGGCACGCCAGGTTCTTGATGTCCTGATTGCGGCAACAGCTGGCTGCTGCCATCTCCCTTGGCCAGCAGTAGGGACAGAGGACATCTCTGTGGGGTATGTTAGCCCAGGTTAGGAGAGGCATTTGCCTGTCTGAGCAGTGGGACCCTGTGTAGCCATGGGAAGCCCAGCATGGTTCTGCCCTGCCATAACCACCACACCCCTCCTGCCCCGACGCCCTCTCCCAAGTACCACAGTGCCCATTGCTGACCATTAAAGCTGAGCTGGCCTCCCCCCAGTGCCATCTGCTGCTGACCCCAGTAGGGACTTTACTCGGGGCCTTCGGGAGGTGAAAGGTGAGCCGAACTCGGAACAAATTAGTTCCAAGCAGAAGTTCAGCCAGTTACTCCAGATTGGATCCTTTGATTTCCGCAACTCAGACTCCACTCAGTGATCTGTAATGAGTGACTCTCAGAAATCCTCACATTGCAGCACTTTGTTCCTGAGCTCACAAGTCAGCCCATTAATGGGTAAAGGAAAGGACCTTGAGTCTAAGAAGTCTCGGGTTCAGAGTCAGAATTATTTGACTTTTAAGCTTCCTTTATCTGAACTCCTGCTGACTTCTTGTTTTCTGAGCCTGTTTGAAAGCTAGAAGTTACATTGTTAAGATCAAACATTCTCTCTCTTTCCAGATGGAGTTACAATATCTGTCTTTTATATATATATATATTTTAATATATATATAGTGTATATATACCAGGGTGTATATATATTCCTCTCTCTTTTTTTTTTAAGCCGTTCTTTCCATTAAAAGCAACTAGACTTGTAGGCTTCTTGTAAATTATAATGTAAAACATTTTTTTTAACCAGACAGTTCCCAGTGTTGCCCCAAGGCGACTGGAATAGCTGCGCCACACAAGGCAAGAGCAAGGTGATTAATATGAATTTGTGACATATTTGAAAGATGGGTCTTTTGCCATATAAAGATTATCAAACACATGTGCTCTTCCCCATTAATTCTGCAGCCCTCCCAGGGAAGCCACAAAGCCCGGCTCCTTTGTTTCCAGGGTGGGTTTTTTGTTTTTTTAAATGTACCTTTTGGTCCCCTTGATTACCCTGTATTTGATTTTTATAGGGCATCTGTTCGCACTGCTGTGTGGGTTCTCCGGCCCTTTTATTTCCCCGTTAATCGGATCCCGCGCAGGCAGCCGTGCCAGGGCCTCTGACGAAATCCGTGTGTGTGTTGTATTTAACTTTTAGCCGTGCAAATTCCATGCTCTGTTTGCCTTCGGCCCAGTGCCCAGTGGGAATGGGGGGCCGCCATCCCGCCAGGGGAGGCAGCAGGGCCTCCCACCCTGCACTGCAACTGGGAGTACTCGCCGGCTGGGCTAGACTGACTGCTGGGCTGGAGGAGCGGCGATGGCTTTGGAGAGCGTGTTGGTGATGCCTTGTCCATTCCCTGGGGCAGTGGCTCTGCAGGCCTTTGGAGACAGGATGGCTGCTGGGCTTGGGCACCACCCTGACGGTAGGTGTGACCCTGCTGTGGTCTTGGCTGTAGCATCTGGGGCAGCGCCTAGCACAGCAGCCCAGCACAACACAGCGATAGGAATAGGGCTGCATTCCCTGTTTGGTGTGAATGGCCCCCTTTCCCAGGGCCAGGTTCAGCCCAAAACCTCATTTGTGAAGAGTGAGGTTCAGCAGAGCCCCCCAGTCCCACTCAGGCACATCCCCGTCTAGGAAAGAGGTGAGTTTTCTGAGGAGCTGTGGTTCACTGTCAGCCTCCTGCTCTGCTCCTGGGCCACTTTTGCAGCAGGTCTGAGTAGCAGAGGAGCATTTCCAGGCTCTGCCCTGGCCTGTGCCAGGCATCCCTGGCACAGCTGGCCATGCAGCTGCTGGTGTGAGCTGCACGTTGTTCTGGTGGGTTTGGGGTTTATTTTTTTGTTACGTGGGCACTGGTGTCCCCTGCTGCCTGCCTGCCCGCCCGCCTGCCCCGTGTTCCCTGCACCTTCCTTTCAAGTGTAACTGGTGATCGATCCACCATAACAACGTCCTCTGAGTCACATTCTTGCCTGCAGGAGTAAAGGGCAAAGGCCAAGTTCTTAGTTTTCATAGAAAACTAATTAGATGACTCCATTGAAAATAGGTCAATACAGCTGATCAGGAGCTGCACAGGAAGAGCCATTAAAACCTCTCTGACCTTTACTTGGAGCAAGTGAGCTGGGGCTGCCCCTCACCTACGGAGCTGTCCACTGTGCCAGTTCCACAGCTCTGTCCCTGTCATCTGGTGGCACCACAGCACAGGGCAGGTCCTTTCAGCAGCTGGGTGCAGTGGTGGTTCCTGCATGGCCAGGCATGGCTCCTGCATATCACAGTGGTGCTCTGGCGCTGGCTCTGCTGCCCAAGGCAATGCAGGTGCCCCAGAACCCTGGGCAGAGCCCAATGGGATCCATCCCGTAGCCAAGGTGCTCTAAGTGCAGTAGTGGCTGTGTGGGTACAGCGTGCCCAGCTGTGGGGCAAGGTGACAGATGCTGGCGGGACATAGTGGTGACAGTCACCCTGTTCTGGGTAGCAGGCTGGAGTCATCCTGGGGCACAGGCAAAACCTGTGCTGCAGAGCGAGGCAGTGCTCTCAGCAGCAGAGAACCCTTTATGAGGAGCAAGGGCATGCTGGAGTGCCACAGCCCAGGGAGGGCAGCCCTGCTGGTGGGTCACTGTGCTCCAGCTTACCCAGGTAGCACAACCCCTCCTCTGCCCCCCCTGTAGGCAGTCGCACACGGATGGGCACAGGCCAGGCTCCTTTACCCCCAAACTTTATTCATGTGGCACATTTACAGCAAGGATTGGAATAACTAGACAATGAAAATGCTGGGTTTGCATTATCGGTTGGTTTAACTGGAACACCACACACCATGCAGTCATGTACCGCCAAGTTCAGTGCCTGTATTGCCCTTCTGGCTGCCGTCACCGGCTTCGCTCCAGGCCATGCACGCACGGGCCCGGGGCTGCAGCCTCCCTGCAGGTCAGCACCCGGACAAGGGCTCCATTCAGCAGGGCCCGGGGCTGGGTGACACCAGGGGGACGTGTGCCCTCAGCCTGCCCCGCGGCTGCCCCTGACCGTCCTGGCTGGCCAGGAGCCCACCCAGCCGCAGGGGTAGTGCTTGACAACACTCTCAGGCAACAAGCCAGCTGCTGCTGAGCGTCCGTGGGGACCTGTGAGGGGCACGGTGCGGCCCATGGGACCGTGGGCACGCAGGGGGCCAAGCCTCAGCTCGGGAGTGGGGTTGGCAGGGAGCAGGGTCAGGGGTCTGGGGCAATTTGCAGCTCCCCTGTTCGAGTACCTGTGGGCTGGGGGCCAGCACACGCTGGCACGTCCACCGCCGGCAACGGACACGGTGCTGCGGCGGGCCTGTCCCTAGTGGAGCTGGAATCGTTCGGCGGGGCTGGGCATCGCACCCAACCCCGTAAGAGGCACAAGCAGACAGGGCTGGGGTGGGACAGGGCTCTGTGCGGACACTGTCACCTCTCTCCTGTCGCCCACCTGCCCGCCAGGCCCCTGCCCCACTGAAGGGAGCCCTCCGGGGCCCCGCAGCCCACGGTGGGGCTGCCAGGGGCTCTGCAGCGGAGAATACAGGCACTTCACCTTGAACATAAAGAGACGGATCGCGTTTGTCACATACAGGAGTCAGAGAGGGGTTAGTGTTGACTCAAAAAAAGGGAAGAGGCGCTCGGGGGAGAGGCGGGGGGCTGGCGGGGAGGGCGAGGGGCCGTCTCAATGCTGCTGAGCCTCCGTGAGCGCTGTCCAGACATTGGGCATGCGCTGGCCTCGCTGCAGCAGCCGTCGAGGCCTGAAAACATAAAACCAGAGAAAAGAAAGAAGAAGGGAAGGTGGGGACGGCCCATGCCAGGGAGGAAGGAGATGGGGGATGCTCTGGCTACGGGGTGGGAGAGGGAGGACGGGGAGGGATATGGAGGCAGGGACGGAAATTGGGAGCCGAAGTAAAAGAACAAACTACGAGTCTAAAATGTGGTGCAAGCGCCCTACGCGGCTGTCCGCTAGCATGGCATAATGTCCGGAGCAGCCCGGAGAGGGAGTCACATCAGGTCTACACAGATTTGCCTTCCCATATATACAACCTCTACTGGAGTTAACAGCTGAAATTGAGATTTTTTTGTGTCGGTTCCTCTGGCCTCGGTTGCCGTTTTTTTTTAATGCTGGAGCCCGTCCTCCCCGCCTCGCCGGCGCCGGGCGCATGCAGCCCTTGCCTGGCTTGCCTTGGGGATCAAAAGGGTTTGGAGGTCTGCTTGAAGATGAAGCCTCTATGGGCCAGTGTTTTCATGATGTTGGCGATGTTCTTACAGTCGTCTGTGGAGAGAGCACAGAGACGCCGGTTAGAGCCACAATCCCGCCGCGAGCTGATGCATCAAGCCCCAAGTCCTACGCCAGAGCCTTGCAGCTCTGAGCACAGCCCCTGTGTCCTCACCAGTCCAGACACTGTCTAAGTGCCTTGCAGTGATGAGGAGCAAGTGCAGCGTTCCTGGGAACTGCCCACCTGCACCTGGAGTGGCCCTGCACTGCCCCAGGATGGATTGCTGCCGAGGACGTGAAGGCTTTGCCTGGGGCAGTGACACCACCCAGGCTGACGGAGCACTGGAACAGGCTGCCCAGGGAGGTCGTGGAGTCTCCTCTGGATGTGTTCCTGTGTGACTTGGTCTAGGAGATCCTGCTCTGGCAGGGAGATTGGACTAGATGGTCTTTCGAGGTCTCACCCAATCCCTAATGTTCTGTGTTTCTCTGATGCTGTGATGGTACCTGCCCACAGCCCCTGGGGAGCTGCTAGATGAGCAAGTCAGTGCTCCTGTAGCTTGGCTCATGCCAGCCTTCAGCTCCTGGCCAGCAGCTGCTTCCCTGCAAGCCCAGTGCTGCTTGCCCTGGCCTCCTCTTTCAGCACCCCTGTCTCTCAGCAGCACTGGCCCCACACTGGGTCAGGTAACGTTGGAGCTGCCTTCTCCACTTGCCAAGCAGGGTCCTCCCTCTCAGCCTCTTCAGGCAGTGGCTGTCGACACCTGTCTCTCCCATCCCCTTTCCCACCAAAGCCAGCCCCTGGAGCGTCCCCATGGGCCACAGACATCACCAGTCAAAGCAGGAGCCGGGGGCCGATCGGCAGCACCATGGCTGCCGGAGCGAGCGGTGATGGGGCAACGAGCGGAGCAGAGGGAAGGCTTGGGCTGGTGTTATTTACCTGGGACTAAACTCAGGCACCGTTTGCTAAAATAGAAGCCGGGCTTAAATTGATTCCTGGTGTCTATATTTCATGTTGAAAATTGGCTTGTAAATCCATGTTTTGATCTATGAGGGCCGTCTCCTTAAGAAAAAGCAAGAGTAAATGTGTAATTTCTCCCTTGACAGCACACGGCGCAGAGGCGATCCTTCTTCCCGCTCCCCTCCGTTTCGGGACAGCTCCACTCGTTCCGATTACCACTCTTTCTTCCTCGCCCCACGCCTTGATGTCTCCATTTCATTACCGCCCGCCCATTTATCAAGCTGTTACCGTAAGGGTGACTTTGCCCACTTGCATGTGGCAGTGGGGCCCGGCTGACACGGGGAGAGGGTGCCCCGGGAGGGGGGGGTACAGGCAGGGCCCCTCTCTCCCTGCTGCTGCTGGATGGATGTTGTGGTGGAGGGAAGGCTGCATCATTACTGATGTGTAAATGATAAAGAAGCCTCCACATCCATCTCCCAACTGTAAATCCAGGGAGTGCTTTATAATCAAGCTACAGCGATAATAATGTGAAATTAGGTCTCTCTATCAACGGGAGGAGGCCTTTTAATCACGGCTTAAAGGGTGCAAACGCTGTTTATCATAATTGAACTGTATCCGGGCTAATTGTGGCCATATTTCACTGTCTAGGAGACAGCAGGCTGCCGGCTGACAGTGCCACGTGCCGGATTGAGGGCCCCGCGCAGACGGGCAGCGCTGCCCTGCTGCCGGGCGCTTGCCCCAGGGATGGGGCTTCGGAGGCTGTCTTGCTGCTCCCTGCCCAGCCCCACTGCACCCGATGACTCAGTGGCAAAGCCATCACCTCTCCCTGGTGTCAGCGAGAGGTGTAGGAGGCTCCTCCTGCATGCAGCTCCTTGTGGGATTGTCTTCAGCTGCTGGGTGATGGGTGTCAGTGGGAGGGAGAACATTACCCTCAGTGACCTCTGCCTTCTGTGTGTGGCCCCAGTTCCTCTCATGACACCCCTTCTTCCCTTGCCAGTGCACCAGGCCAGGGAAGGAAGCTGGGAACGAGGACAGCTTGAGGAAAGAGAGGTGTCCTCAGCCCCACCAGCTGGCATGAGGACAGAAATGAGCAGGTTTCTCTTTCCTCTCTACTGGCTGAGGTGGCGCTAATGGCTCTGGGAGGGCCCTGGTGTTGATTGGTGTCCTGCCTGGCCAAACCACAGCATCAGCTCCTGCTGCCACTTGTTCCCACTGAAGTCAGCCCCTCTTCATCCTTAAGACCTTGCAATTCATCCCTCTTGTCCCCGGCCAGATGAACCCCCGGGTAACCAGCATTGGACTTGCTTCTGGAGTCAGTGTCCAGCAGGACCTAACAGAAACAGCAGCCCCAAAGCCAGCGAAAGCAAGGTGGGGCAGTGCAACCAGACGCGGCCAAAGTCCTCCCCATCCCACTGCCGGCTCTGGCATTCATGGTCCTCCAAAAAACACAGCAAATCCTGAAAGCAAAGCCCCAGCCACTACCCTTCACCACTCCCAGGCATCCTACTGCCCACCCCACTGCCTGCCCCAGGACTGGATGGGCTACTGCGACTTGGCTACTGCTCCATACTGCTGAAAGGGGAATGGTGCAGAGTCCTGTGGAGTGACCAAACTGGCTGTGAGAACCCCACGGCACCTCCTGGGACCACTGAGCTGGTCCCTGAAGAGACCCTCCAGCACCACTGGCTTCCTCCTAACCCCAATTGTCCACGTCCCCAAGGCCTTGATGTGGTCTCGTACTAGGTGCCCACACTGGGAGCCATCTGGGGCTCCGGGCTGACACCCTGCATGGCCAGTTGGACCCTGGCAGGTCGGTGCCACCTGCACATCCGCACAGCAGAGCAGTCCTCCCTGTCCCAAACGACGCCACAGGCCCCTGGCAGCGGGAGCACCGAGCTGCTCATAAGTCATTTAGCGAGACTCATTCCAAATGAGCACTAAGGTAAACAGGCTTATTATAATTACCCATGTAAAAAAAACCCAACAACAGCAGAACAACTTTCTAATATGCAATTACAGCCATCTATTGATTTTACAATGTAATCCGCTCCGATTGATTTAATAACACAATTATAGGCTGGCTCTCGGGATATTAGAGTGGGAGATTTTCATAAACTCCAAAGCAAAAAACTAAGCGGCTTTTAAAACAACACAGTCAGATGGCTGTTTGGGGAATTATTAGCGATATGAAATCCTCTAAATCTGGCCGTCGTTACCTTGTGAAAGGAATTTCTATTACAAAAATGGCAATTGCCAGCCTAAGAGAGCGCGAAGGGGATCGCTTTGCTGCTCTGCCAGGGCTTAAGCCATCGCAAAGGTGACCACGGGGTGGGGGACAAGTGGGGTCCAACAGGCAGCTTTGCCCACCCTATGTCCCCAGCCTGGCTCTCCATCAGGAGCACGTGGCTGCAGTGGGGCTGCCCTGGCACCCAGGCTGGCACTGACCAGCCCTGTCCTATCTGGGCGACCCTGCCTGGGGTGACGCTGTCACAGAATCACTCTGGTTGGAAAAGACCCCTGGGAACTTCGAGTCCAACCATCTACCCTACCTTACAAGTTCACCCTTAAACCAGATCCCTCAACACCTCATCCAAACAATCTTTAA
>JAOXOE010000698.1:19077386-19107129 GCA_028565055.1 Phoeniculus purpureus
GGGAGCCCCGCCGGGCGTGAGAAAGCGCCCGGCACACGGAGACACGCGTGGTACATTCGGTACCCTCGGTACGGAAGCACACGTGGGGACACACAGGTACACACCGCACACAGGGGCACTCTGCACACATGTGGGCACACACGGGCAGCCTGTGCCCTTAGCACACTTGGGCACAAACAGGGCATAGTGGCACACTGGGGCACACACGGGCACACCATGCTCCAGGCACACTTGGGTACACACAGGGAACAGTGGCACACTTGGGCACACAAAGGCACACTGTGCTCCAGGTGTGAATGGGCACACACAGAGCGTATTGGCACACATGGGCTATTGCAGCCCATGGGCATGCAGACACCCAGGGCACAGGCAGGCTTGCATGGGCACACGGCACATGTGGACATATATAGGACATGCAGTCACACACGGGGTCCTACAGAACACACGTGTGTCTGCACACGCAGAGGATCACACACACACAGGCGCAGCACCGTGGGGAACCCACGCAGGGGCATTGCCACAGGCTCAGGCTGAGATGCGTGTGGTTAATGTGGATGCTGAGCATGTGCTCACATGTGTGTCTGTGCATGCATGTGGGTCCATGTGCACATACCCGTATGTCTGTGCATGGGCACGCTGCAGCAAGTGGTTGCTGCCACGTGCACACACACGTATGTATGCAGATCTGTACGAGGATACCATGTGTTTAGGTGCGTGTATGCCCATGGCAGTGTATATGTCTGTATCCGTTTGCATACATGGGTACACGGGCCTCTACATGTGTGCAATCCCCAGTGTGTGTGTGTGACACATGTATGGGTACGCGTGAATGAATGGCCATGGGTGTACACAGTTGCGTGTGTGTGTACACCCCTAAATACATTTGTGCCAGTGTGTGTCCCCATACCCCATGTGCATGTGTGCACATGCGTGTGCCGCTGGCTCACGCCCTCGTGGTCCAGGCCAGATGTTTCCAGTAATGCATGACGGGTGCGCCTGGCCCCTCGCCGAGGCCTCCCTTCCCTCCCCTTCCTAATGGCTTCCCGCGTGCCGGGACGGGTGCTTGCACCCTGGCACCCTGCCTTGGCCCCTTGATCTCACCCCGCTCCCAGGGCCTTGGGGTGGCTGTGGGGACCTGTGCCCCATAGGCCAGTGCCCTGGAGCCTATTAACCCACAGCCCAGCACTTTGAGCACACTAACAGCACAGCCCTTTCCACAACCCCATTCCTGGCTCCATCTCGCTCTCTGGTCCTTTCTTCTTTCTCAGTTCTGTACCTTACCCCATGGCTGACCCCCCCCTTCCAGTGCTCCAGCCGACGTCAAGAGCATCTCTTACCTATCTCTCCACAGATACTTTTGTTCTTGTGGGTTGCCGCCCGTTTAAGGAAATCCTCGGCACACAGCAGGGTGGAGGTGGGTGCAGCGATGGAGTGGGTGTCCCACGGGTTTCTGGCCAGCTCCTGCAGACACCAGTGCCATAGACTCACCACGATGCTGGTTGCGTGGGATGGACAAAAGTGTACATCGAACGCTGATTTTGTTTTGCAGTTCTGGTAAAGCTGGAGTCAGGGCACCTACAGCAGGAAGGCGCTGCACCCACAGCAGCTGTGAAACTGGCGGGTGCTGAGGCCCTCCCACGCCCTTCCAGCATCTGCGCATGGCTGCTATGCAACAGGAGCCAGGTCGCTCACCAGCACCCTCACTCCGGGCTGCACGTGGCCTCACACCCCACCCTGCAGCCCAAATCCAGCACTAAGTGCCTGAATCTAGCATCCCACACTCAGCATCCTGCATCAGAGCCAGAATCCAGCTGCCACTCGCACCCCTGCCCCAGGGTCTGGGCTTTGGAGAGGAGCTGTCAGCCACGTGGAGTTGTAGACTTTACCCTCAAGGAAAGGATTTCTGTGAATGAAATTAATGTGTGGATGAAACTCATGATTTCAGCTCCCATTATGGCTTCATGCAAGCAGGGCTGACTCCAGAGCTCCAACACCCAGCGTCTCTGTCCTTGCACAAACCAATCCCAAGGACAGGCGTTGGGGTATGCTAGGCGGGACATGCTGTGCTGGCCTCATGGGGCCTGGAGGCCTCCATGTCCCAGCCCTCAGGGCTCCTCAGGGTCTTGCTCCTTTTCTGTGTGTCTCCTCTATGTGCTCCTCTGCCCTGATTCAGGGAAAGAGGGAGAGGGGGCCCCCACAGTCCCCACTGGGTCAGCAAGGGGCTGCTTCTGCCCTGCAGGAACCGTATCTTCCTCACCATCCTTCCTCTAGCCTGCCAAGTGTCAGTGGGGTGAGGTGACAGCACTTTTTCCCTGGGACCATTCAAATTTGTGAGCCTGGCAGCTTCCCTTCTGCTGCAGACAGGCTTGCTGACCTTATAGCAGCCACGGCATCTCTGTGGGGGATATGGACTGACGTGCAGGTGGCATCGGCAGCACAGCCTCTCCCATATCCATGGGTGCTGTTGCCCAGGTAACCGCAGGCAAATATGGGCAAAGATCCAGAGGGATGAAGGGTGGGGAGGAAATACCTGCTTCCAGCACCTCAGAGTGGGCTGGGCTAGCAAAACTCAGTAATCTCCAGAGATTTCCAATGTGTCTGGCCTGGAACCTGAGAGCTCAGAGACCTGGGATGGTCCAAATCCTGTCCTTGAGTTGGTGCACCAAATGCAGCAGAATTTAATCCTGTCCCCTTTGTATGCCCAGCATGGGGGATGTCTGTGCACCCCAGAGAGACCCCAGAGTTGTGTCCCAAGTGCTTCCCAAGCACTATGAGCCCCAGCACTACCAGCTCTGGATCTGACCTCAAGGTCTCCTCATGTTGGGATGCTGTGTGCTGAAGCTCACAGCTTCCTGCTTTCCCCAGCCTGGACCACACCCCCAGCACTTGCACACATCTCTGGGGTGGGAGAGCAAAGTTTGGCTTTGGCATGATGGTGTTTCAGCAAAATCAACAAGTTTTCTTATAAAACATCTTGGAAGATGCTTCCAGCTCCCCAGGCTGCAGGTTAGCCCCAAAGGGCACTGATCTGCCTGGGGAACTGCAGACACACGTGGACTATAATCCCTGGGGTGACCCTTATCTCAGTCCCACAACTTCCCACCTAAGCACTGGAGCCTGGAGAGGGAGCAGTGGGCTGGCAGGGCACACTCTGCCATCAGGATGGAGGGAATGGAGGTAGAAGTCTCCATACAACCTGAATATCCCTGCTGTGAGGGATATTCATGACACACATGCTGTGTGGTCAAGAAGGATCACATAGTGCCACAGGGGAAGCTCCAGGCAAGAGCCACTAGCTCATAATTTACCCTTCAATCTTTCCCATCTTTATAGAGAATTAATGTTCTCCTCACAAGTGCCTGGCATGTGGAAAGAGGAACTAGTCCATGGCAGTATGTCAGCTTCTACCCACAGGATCCTGTGATGGCACAAGAGTTCTTAGGAAGACCCCAAAATTGTCCTCAATTCATCATAAATGTGAAATCACTTTCTGGAAGCTGCCTCATCGCCCAGCAAAGAGCTGGCATGCTTGCAACACCATATGACAGTGCCACACTCTTGCCCTGGCACTTCCCTATATCTCAGGATTGCTGTGCCCAGAACTGCCCCTCACCCAGCCATGGGCTTGTCTCCCCACCCTGGGCCCTGTTGTGCCCCTGTCCCAGGCTTGGCCAACAGCTCAAATCCCCTGCAGCTCCATGCTTGGGCTGAGCGCTGTGGCCTGGGCGAGTGCCAGGGCAAGGGAGTGGAGTCAGGGATGGGAGGAGATGCCTCAGGCATTGCTGCTCCCAGCCACAGGGATCTGTATCCCCAGCAGCCACAGCTCCTGGGGACTTTCCACTGTGGTGCTAGTGGACTTGGAAAATTCCCTTGTGGAGTATCCAGCCAGCATGGGGGAAGTTTTGGCTGGGATGGGCAGTGAGAGAGGTGAACAAACCTGCCGTGCCCTGGAGCCAGCAGCTGCAAGGGATGAAGCTGGGCTCGCACACTGCCCTGCGCTGCTCTCCCTGTAGCCCACCCTAGCAGCAGAGAGGGCACCCAGCCTGCAGAACAGGGCTTGTGTTTCACACTGCAGACTCATGGGGACAGCCCTGGGCACAGACAGGGTTCCATTGCTGGTAGCTCATACTTGCAGGCTGAAAATGTGGTGTTTCTCCCTCTGCCCTGGTCACAGCTGGCCATCCTTATGGATTCAGCATCACTCCTATTGGCTCTACATCAGGCTGCCTCATCCTCAGGGTAGGGCTCTCTGAGTGTGGGGAGCAGGAGAGTGCTGGAGGCCTCACTGGAAATGTGTGCACCTCTCCTAATTCTGCCTGGGGCAGCAACAGAGTCCCTAGTCCAGCACAGCCTCTGTGGAATCCTCAGCTGGGCTGCCCAAAATTGTTGTCCCTGCTCCCTACACTGCCTGGCCACTGGAAGTTATCTCATGTTGGTGCCACACAGACCTGGAGTACCTGGAGGCAGCTTTCATTCTGCTAGTGTCCCTGGCCTTCCTGAACATTCCAAGCTGGGAGGAGCATCACCTCAGAGACCATGTCCCCCAGACACCACCCTGCCCCTGGACACCCACATGTGCTCTGCCTAGTGAGGGTGCTTGGCTGCAGCCTTGGAGCTCTGCAAACCTCGCTTTACACACTGTCCGGGGGCAAGCTGGTGCACAGAGGCTGGGAAGTGGTCATAGAGTTGCTTCCAGGTCCTGTTGCAACTTGGTGGCCAGCCACATGCCAATGGGTGCCACCCTGTTTCTGTCCTCATCCTTGCCATGCCAGGAGCCAGCCATACACAAGGATCAGGCTTGATTCTCTCCCTGAGCCTGGGTCTCCCTTCCTGGCTCTGAGGAAAGGGATGGTGTGAGTGCCCTGCCCAGGGCTGGTGTTTCATCCCTGGGGAGTGGTGGGCAGGCAGGTGACCAGGCATAAATCATGTCTGGTGGCTGAGGCCAAGCTGGGCAATGTCCCTGGAGTACGGAGGTGTGGCCTTCCCACAGAGAGAGCATGGGGGTGAAGGACAGGGGACAACAGCTCTAGCATCAGCCTGGCAAAGCAGCAACTGGCACTCACCCACATAAAATGTATGCAAATGCAAGTAAGTCCCTGGTGACAGTCCCCAAGGCTACCTCTTCTGCATCCTTGGGTGAAGCAATGAGGATGAGGCAATGGCAGTCCAGCTCATCTCAAAGGGCTCCTTTCTATATAACAGAGGGGATTTAGTTCCTCTTGGGGCCGCTTCATTCTACATGACACAGGGGATTCAGTTCCCCCTGGGGCATGTGCATGGCATAACCATCCACCCATCCTGCATCACATCATGCCTCTAACCCCTGGTGAAATTCCTTAGGAGAATTCAACCAAGACTTCCCAGGAGTGGACCATGAAGTGGACATACAGTGATGGGGTGGGGGCCCTGGGATATCACACAGTCCTTTGCAGCTCTGGCAGAACCCCAAAATCACAGAATGGTAGGGGTTGGAAGGGACTTCTGGAGATCTTCTAGTCCAACCCCCTGCTAGATCAGGATCACCTAGAGAAGATCACACAGGAACACATCCAGGTCGGTTTTAAATGTCTCCTGAGATGGAGGCATGGAGGCTCCATGACATCTCTGGGCAGCCTGTTTCCAGCACTCTCCTACCCTCAACATATGAAAGTTTTTCCTAAAGTTTAGGTGGAAATTCCTGTCTTCCTTGTGCCTGTTGCCCCTTGTCTGGTTGCTGGGCACCACTGAGAAGAGTCTGGTCCCATGCTCCTGACACCTGCCCTTTAGATATTAATACGCTTTGATGAGGTCTACCTTCAGTCTCCACTCCAGATTAAACAGTCTCTCCTTGTAGGGCCAATGCTCCAATCCCCTGATCATCTTAGTGGTTCTGCACTGAACCCTGTCCCTCCTGAACAAGGGAGCCCAGAACTGGATTCAGTATTCCTAATGGGGCCTAGTGAAGGGAGAGGAGACACTCCCATGACCTACTGGCCACACTCTTCTTAACAGTCCTAGGATACCATCGGCCGCCTTGGCCACTAGGGAACATTGCTGGCTCGTGGTCAGCCTGTGATCCACCAGCACCCCCTGTGCAGCACTCTACATTTGTACTTCATCGAGTTCCTTCCCTGCCAACTCCCTGCTGCAGCCACTGGGATCATAACAAACCAGCATCTTCTTGTGCACAACAAACACTGGCTGCATTTGAAGTGGGAGTCCTGGAGTTGGGGTGTGGGGGAGGGGGCGTGCAGCTGAAGGTCCCTGAGAAGTCCACAGACGGATAAAATCCCGGGTGCTGGCAGAGGTGAGGGGGGCTGCCGGCAGGCATAGTCACACATGAGCACTGGGGACCCCATAAACACCTGATGGGAGTCTCCCAGCACAGGTCCGGAGGGACAGATTGCACCGCACGGACAGAGGCACAACAGTGCCCGGGAGCGCTGGGCAAGGGCCGGGCTCCCTCTGCGGACCGCTACCGCTCACTGCAGTTGCGGCCGGGTCCGACCCGACGTGCTCCAGGGTGCTGTCCCGGGAATACTATCCCGAGGATGTCGATCCGAGGATGCTGTACTGGGGATAATGTCCAGAGGATGCTGTCCCGAGGATGATGTCCTGAGGGTGTTGTCCCGGGGATGCTGTCCTGGGGATGCTAGGGACAGCCCAGCATGGGTCCCCTATGCCCTGCTGCTGGTAGGAACAAGGGCTGTCTCCTTTTGGGGTGTCCCATGTTTCATGAGCCATTCATAGCAGATAAAGTCCATATATCTTGGTCGTGCACTGCTGAGTGTCCTGGAGCCTGAAAGCAAGATTTGGTACACCTGGGGATAGGGACAGGCAGCCACTGGGCATGGCTAGGCTCTGCCAGGCAGAGCTGCTTGGCCCTAAGACTTGCACCCCACCTGACCCCTTCATGCGGCTTTGCAGCTCGTAATGTGACTTGTCAGCAGTAACGAAAGCAAGGGACAGAGGAGAAACTGCAAAGTGCTGGGAGGCATGGCCCGGGCCAGAGGAACACCCGCGTGCCTGGTCTCCATTGGGTCGGGAGGGATTCTGCATGTGGGTCTGATTCAAGCTGACCAACCCTGAGCATCTGCTTCTCAGAGGTAGTTTAGGACTTTTTTGGCCCTGGGGGAAAGGGATTTTAGGAAAAGCTGGATGCAAAACACTCGGTGTCAGAGTAGAATGAAGTGCAGCACATTTATGGGAGGACATGGGGCTGTCTTAGCTGTCAAGGGCAATTACAGGCTGGTGGGCACCATATCAGTCCTGGAGAAACAGGGAAGACTGAGATGGGATCTAATTAACAAAGACTGCCTTTGCCTCGTGGAAACTTGACCTTGCCTGTCCAAACCTATTGGGTTCCTCTCCAAAACAAGGAATTCACTTGATGAAGACCAGTGCGGCGGTTGCGGGAGCCCCGCTGCCGGCAGAGGGAGGCAGACACCGCGCCGGCGGGCGGGGGCCGGCACGGCTGTACCGACGGGGACAGGGGGCTATGGGGCATGAGGGCAAGGGGTACATCCTGCAGAGCCGCGTTGCTTCAGTGTGATGCCCGGCCCCTGGGTTGCTCCAAGCCCACGCGCGTCCGAGCTCCCAGCTGTAATTTGGGACACAGCTCCAAGGTTGTTTCCAACACCGCAACCAGCCCCCCACAACACTGAACGCTGGGACGAGTTGTTTCTATGTCAGGAGACACAAGGACCTGCCCTGCTGGCACCAGGTCCTCTCTGCATGGGAATGGTGCCTGTGCTGTCGTACCCAGGAGCCCCATCTCTCTGGGGTGCTGGCCTTGTCCTGCCCCCATGAGAAGCACTGCTGTCCCCTTGGGCATGCTCCTGTGCCTCACACAGCACTGTGGGTGTCAGCCCTGTGGGTGCCAGTCCTGGGGCACATCTGGTGCCACTGGTACATCCCCTGCGTCTGGTGAGAGCTCCCTCAGTGTCGTCAGCACTGGATGGTGCCTGGGTGTGTCCCCTGCTAAATTTAAAGAACTTTGCGGTATAAATATCCTGGGTCATAAATAAATAGAGAGGCTAGATGTTTATCGGAGCCTTCCTGGCAGCCACAGTCCAGCATGCTGGGCGTGCTGTGCGCTCTCTGTGGTCTTCCCTGGGCTATCCCCACAGCTGGCAGCATGGCTGGGTCCTGCACTGCTCTACGGGAACAAGAACACTGGGTCCTGTCCCGTACCACAGTCCTCTTCTAGTCCCACAGGGCTCTCAGGGGAAAAGGTCCACCAGCCCTTATTTCTTCTCCAGAAATGTTGCATCTGGCTGGCTGCTGCTGGGAACAGGGACAGCCCCAGGCCCTGTGCTGTTACCTACCACCAATTCTATTACGCCTGGTACCCTGGGAAAAGGTTTGTGAGGGGAGACAGGAGTGGGACTGTCATCCTGGCAACTGTTATGGCTGGCCACTTGGCTGTGGGGACCATCTCAGGGACCACCCAGGGAACCTCTTCCAACCACTAATGTGGCCCAAGGGACTCACTGGCCCAGCCCCAGAGCTCGTGCCATGTGGTGTCCCTGGGCTGTGCTGGCACTGCCCTTTGGGGATAGACCACCATGGGGCCATGGTAGGGCAGAGCCAGAGCTGCAAGAGCCCAAGACCACAACAGAGGCAGGAGCCAGCCTACAATGTGGGGTAGAGCTGGAGCTGCTGGGGTGGAGCAAGGGCCATATGAATGGGAGTTGAGTACCAGACAGAGAGAAAGGAGCAGCAAAATGCTTCTGGCAGAGGGCTTCCATGGGCCCAGCGTTTATGGACTCCACCAGCCTAGACTCTTCCTTGTGTGTCCTAGCATAGCTGCTATGGAGCCACTTCATGCTGGTACCAGCCTGTGCACACCCATGTGCACATGAACCCTCCTAGCCCCATTAGTGGGGAGCTCTGGGGCTATCTGGTTTCCCCATTAGAATGAGGGCTTTCTGTAGGATATATAGACCCTCTGCAGTCCATGGGATACACCAAGGCCAGAGCAGCAGCTTGGTGCCTCATCTATGCCGTATCCCTGCTTTGGACCAGGCTTTTGGCCAGTTCCTCAGTCTTTCCTGGACTGCCCATTTCTGGCTCCTTCATCCTGCTGCTCACTTCCATCTGATCCTAACTATCCTACCTGAGCTGCGCTGCAGAGCCCTTCATTACATGGCTCCCATCATGATGCCCCTGAAACCCTCCTAGCACACTCAGGGATTCAAGCATCTCCCTTTGACGAGTTCCTCTTCAACCCAAGGTTGTGCCAGGAGCACAGGCTGGGCTGGTAGGGGATGCTCTCAAGGGGATGCTGCCTCAAGCAAAGCCCTACTGTGCTGTGCTGTGCTGTGGGGTGACCAGAGGATTGCAGACATGATGAGCTGACAGTGGGTTGGCTGCACCTTGCAGAGGTGTGAGGGAAAACCTCTTGGCACATCGGCAACTGGTAAAAGGTTACTAGCATTTGCCTGGAGCCAGTCCCCAGCACTGGCAAACTGTTCCCAGCTGGCTCAGATCCATCCTCTTCACCATCTGCAGCCCAGGGTTAATGAGTACCTCCAGGGTACACAACTGGAGGGTCATTAAACAGCAGTCGAACAAGCCGAGGCTGCCAGCAGCACTTGAACAAAGGGGGCTGATTCACTGTTTGCCCTGTAACAATATTTACCATGGCCAGGAGTGAGGGAATGTTTGTGCGGGGCAGGACGTCAGGGCGACACAGGGATCAGCAGGGGAGGGTAGCCACACCAGGAGCGGATCAGCAAGGTGCTACAGCAATGCCCGCTGCAGGCAGGGTCCTAGCGTGGTCACATGTACCCTTGGCTCAGCAGGGTGTCCCTGTACCCCACAGTGTGTCCATCCACCTTGGGCAGCTGAGGCCACCAAGCCAGGAGAGGCCAGACTTGGTGCTTGGCCTCCAACAGCCCAGCAGCCTGCTCCAGCATCCCTGAGAAACATTGAGAACATCCTCATCATCTCATCTGTTCTCCAGAGAGACAGAGTGCTGGGCAAAGGGAGATAGGGGTACCTGGCTGAAGGTAGGGAAAATCGTCCCTCAGAAGATATCTGCCCCCAGACCCTAGGGTAGCTGGGAGGGATGCTGGAAGATAACCCGTGTTCCCACTGATCTTCACTTTCTCCTTTGCTGTCCCCAAAAAGCCAATGGGGGAGGGTAATTTGCTGATTAGCTTCCTACCTAATTAGTCCTGTCTGAAGGTGGGTCATATGCACAGTTGATATGCTTGTGCTCATACATACGTGTGTACACACACACTCATGTGTCAGTGCAGACACTCAGCAGGCCCAAGCCCAGGACACCTGTGGGGGAGCTTGCTGCATCCCCATGGAGATGCTAAGGGAAGAGAGGTGTTCAGTAAAGATGCTGCTTCATGCCGGGGCCTGCCACACAGACAGCTTCCCTAGTGCAGCAGTGATGAGCTGGGACATGCAGGTTGTACCCTCCCCACAAGCCTTCCAGCTGCTCTGGCTCCCAGCCCTTTTGGCACTGCCCGGCAGTCCTTTTTCCCACAGCTGTGCACGTGCAGCACTTTGTTGGGGCTTCTCTCCACACCCTGTGATGCTGCTTGCTGTTGGTGACCCATCAGGATAAGACAACACCGTCCATCTCACCCCAGAACGTGCTCCTGGCATAGCGACTGTGCTCAGCATGGGCAGCTGCAGGATGGGTGAGCAGCTGGCACCAATCCTGGTTTCCTCCCCAGCACGTTTCTGGACTTGTGTCTGTGGGGCAGATGGGTTCCAGGCAGGGGTCCCAGGCAGGTACGGCAGCAGTGTGGGTGCCTGTCCTGGTGAGACGCGCTGCCTACCCTGCCTGTGCAGGCTGTGCCACAACAGCCCACCTGCACACCCCTCCCTGCCCCTCTGGGTCTGAGGGTGGAGGGGGCAGATTCCCTTCCAGGTGGAGGATTTCTCTCCTTGGGAGCAGTGAATTATCCACAGCCTGTCACTCATGATCTGTCTGCCTCTCCACTCATCTGTTTGCCAGACTGCAGGCATGGTGTCTGCCTAGTGTTTTGGGAACAGTAGGGTCCTAACACAGGATCCTGCCTGAGCAAGCTATGTCCAGCCTGGGTTCGTGTGTCCTTGAAGCTTCATAGGATGCAGAATGCTGGCAAAGCTGAAGTTTGTCTAGTCCTGGCTGTGTGAGCTTTTCTAAAGTGAGAATCCACACCTCCATACCCCAAGGTCTGAGAACACCCTCAGAATCCACAGCAGGGTCAGAGCCAGTTCCACTCCTCTCCTCTGACTGCTCTTGGATACAGCATCCATCTCAGCCCCTGTTGAGCCACATCCCGTTCCTGTGTCCCAAAAGCCATGGGCTAGATTATGTGTTCCCAATGTCATCTGGTGTGTGACCCCATACCCAACACTGCGTGGATAAGCAAGATGATGGGCAACTGGACCGGTGTGTCTCTGCACACCACACTGCTCTGTCTCAGGGCTGATGCAGGCTGGAGCCTGCTGTGGAGGCATTTGTCGCATCTTGGGCACATTATGGCGCAAGAAGTATGAAGTTCCAAGACAGTACTGATAGCTGGATGGGTTTCCCAGCCAGGACCAGAATCCCCAGGCCTGGGGGTGCCAGTGCTAGGGTGTTCTCTCATCTGGCCAGATGATCTGGAGCCAGGACTCCTCGGTCACCTGGTCAGGCTCTGACAGCAGAGACATCCCCTTAGACTCAGCAGGGGTCTGGGAATGGCTGGGACTTGCTGAGTTAAGCACTTTGGTACCCACTCTTTGCCTGAGGCATCTTCATCTACCTGCCTCTATCAGGGCCAGGAGCAGAGGGGACAAAAGCTTGTCATTATGTGGCCCAAGGAAACCTCCCTGTGCCCAGACCCAGCCCCCTGTCCCACTAATCACACTCCCCTCATTAGCCAGCCCCTCATTCAAACCAGATCAAGGGGAGCAGCAGGGGATCCAATTAGAGTTGAAATGACAGGCTGGGGCCAGGATGCTGTTCTGCCTGTCCTGGCCCCAGGTGAGCATCACTCAGGACAATGTGGGGGACAGAAGGAATGTGGTGGGATTTTGGGGACCTTTGCCATTGTCCAGCACCCTTGCCCTAGACTCTGCTGTGATCTACTGGTTTTGGAGCCAAGGCAGGGTTGCAAGTGCTGCCTACATGCTGTTATGGGGGATCAGTCCATGGTGTACACATTCCTGTGTGTGACAGACATGTAGAGCCCCATGCAGATGTGCATGCAGGTGTGCCAGGCTCTGCCACCCTCTCATGCCCAGAAGTGCGAATGACTGCTGTCTCATCTCATGCCACAGCAGGCCCTGGACCTGCTAGGTAAGTGCCACTGGCTGTGATGGGCAGAGCTCTCCCTCAAATACACTCTTGGAGTGCAGCCTGGCCCCTGTCATGGCCCCATTCCTGCACCCACATCCCACTGCTCTGCAGGGAACACAGGGACCTTTGGGTGTCCCCACATGGCTGACTTCCAACCCACTCCCTGGGATACTTGTGGGGCTGGATGGGACCATGTAAGATGGGCACATTCTGGCTCTGCTGGGGCATTCAGAATCATCAGTGGCCTTGAAGTCTGGGACCCTGGGGCTGGTGCATCTTTGCCCACTGAATGTTATCAGAGAGAGGGTACAGGGCAGGCTATGGGACCCTGGGCAAAGAGAGGTTACAGCTGAAGCAGGACAGGGTCCCCAGCACCTTTTGAGCACTTGCTATGGGCGCATTAGACAGATATCATGGCAAGGATGGAAGGGACATCATTAGGAATGGAAAGCTGGAGTCAAGGGCTCAGTCTCCAGGCACTGAGGGCTGGTCAGACACACTCCTCCATCCCATGGGCTGCCTCCATTTGTATCTGGCCTGACATTCAGCACCCTGTGCAGCAGTTGGTGTTGGTGGAACACCGCACTGGTGGGGCTCCAGGAAAGGCTCGCGATGAAGAGACTCCTTCTGTGCCTCCAGTGGGGTTGCAGCCTCTGGGTCTGGTGGTGGGGTATCAGGGAGACTTCTAGCTCAAGCATCCCTCTGTCTCCCTGTTGGCTGATTGCCCCACCACAGCCCTGACTATTTCCAGGTCCCCAAGCAGCCCCTGCTCCAAATAGGGAGAACTGCAGGTAATTACAGATCCTGGCAGCAATGCTAACCACGAGTTGTGGGAATAAACGGAGCAAGTCGGGATGCCTGGAGGCCTGTGCCTCCTCTACACCAATCAACAGCCCATGTCCTGCCCAGCATGGCCAGAAGGAGGGCATGGAGGAAAAGTCTAATATGACTGGAGGGAGATGTCCCCAGGACAGTCTGCTGGGTTCTGGGAACACCAAAATGGATTTGGCATTGCCATGGTGCCTGAGCTCTACCTGCCAGATCTCCCCAGAGGATACTCTGGGACTGCAGGGGGCTGGGCAGGACTGCTGGCTCAGTGCTTGCAGCTTCTCCAGAGCTTAACCCAGAACATCTCTTCCACCACACTCTCTGCCTTGGTTTCCCCATGTGAAACAGGGTACAGCAGGGCTCAGTATGGCACCTCTTCCTGGGCTCGTGCACTGAGAGATGCCCATCCCTACCAACACCAATCCTCCCAGCACATCCCACAGCTATGATGGCAAACGAACAGCACTCGTGCTGCCCGCCCAGGCCTGACTTGCCCAGCCAGTCCATCCGCCCCAACCACTCAGCAGAGAGGCAGCAGGATTCTCCTTGCTCCTCCTGGTCCCAGTATGACTCAGTGCCTGCCTGCAGCGATCACTCGCAGTCCCACTTCTTCATAGTCTGTCCAACAGCAGGATGGCCACTGCCCTGTGGGGAGTCAGCCAGCACTGGAGCAGGATGCTGGAGCTGGGGCATGGAGCTGCAGAAGCAAGGAACAGGACGATGAATCGCCCCGGCTTGGTGCTCCAGGAGCTTGCCCATCCAGACAGGGAAGCAGCAGGTGCCAAGCAGCCACCCGGGAAACCATGGCAAGACCTGACACGACTGGCCTGACAGGCTAGGAAACAGCCGGAAAGAGACAGCCTGGCCCCTGTGTCACAGCTTGGAGCCACTGTTCTGGGGAGAGGCACCAGGAAAGGGCTTGGGGCTGCTGCTCCCCAGCCACCTGCTCGCACGAGAGTACACCAAACCCCTGCCAAGATATCCAGTGGTGCTCACCGCACGTTGCTGCTCACCAAGAACTGCTACTGGGAACGCTCTAGGTGGAGGGACACTGCCTGACAACACGTGCACCTTACAGTGCACAGCTCTGCTACACACACTGTGCCTGTGTGCACACCCCTGACACCCCCTGTACAGCGTACCCCAACAGCAGTGCATACATGCCTGACTGAGTGTCCCACATGCATGCACACATACCTCCCCAAACATGCTGTGGGTACATCACTGTGCCCCATACAGAGAGGTATCTGCAAGTGCTTCCATCTGAATGTATGTGCCCACTTACACGTGTGCACCCCCCGCACACATACACAGGCCCTACACACATGCTTACGTCACACACACACCCTCAACCACATCTGTACATACCCCACCCTGGGGGGATGTCCCTTCCACCATCCAATTTGGGCTTGCAGGTATCTGAACGCTACACATGGGTGGCATACCCCCACCAACAAATCCAGACTGTGCACTCCCCTGCCATGTGTCCCCACGCTCCCATACATCCTACATGCTCACTGAACCCCCACCGGGCTGCACCGCTGCCCACAGTTGTCCTAGTGTGGGTCTGGTGAGGTACTGTGACATTCCAGTCACTGAGACTTTTCCTCCACCCACGTGGCTTCCACCCATGTGTCCATGCTGCCCTGGGCTCGGAAGTGGCTCAGCAAAGCCACCTCGCATGAGCATGAGACCATGGTCCTGAGAGAAGACAGCTGGGGTGGGAATCACTGCTGAGCTGGGTAGGGGAGGTCACACATCATCCCACTCCTGGACTAGGTCTCAGCAGTCTTGCACGGCTTTGCTGAGCCTACAGTGGACCTGAGGTGTGTGTGAGGATGGGTGAGCATTTGACGGGAGAAGTACATGCACATCTTGTTCACAGCAAGCTGTCCTGAGGGGCTGCGAGGGGCATGTTGGAGGGAGCCCCGTGCACTCCTCCCTCTGCACCCCCACCCCATGGCCTCCCAGGCATTGCTGCCCCAGCCAAGTGCTCTCTGTATGCCAAGGACACTCAGAACAAGATCCCCCAGAGTGGGGCAGGAGCGTTTGCTCCACGCTATTGGGGTCCATGGTGGGAAACCCAGCTCCAGGACGGATGAAGGCACCAGGGAGCACAAAGCACAGAGGGACACGTGCCTGTCACCTTGCATGGAGCCCTGTGCAGTGACTGGAACCACTGAGGGCTGTCGCACGGCCGGGCGCGGGTGAAGGTTTTGGCCTCGGAGGTGTGGGTGACTCAGAACCAGCAGGAATGTGGAAAATGCAGCCCAGCCACCACTCCACGTGAGATGCCGGCAGGGCCAGGCTTGCCAGAGCCAGGCTCCAGTGCCACGTGTGCCACGCTCAGCGACGCTCAGCCAGGGCGGCGAGGGCACCCTGCTGACGAGGCTCTGCAAAGGCCCTCATTAAGTGCGTGGGTCACCAGGACGGGTTCAGCTCGCTCTCCTCCGCAGCATTGAGCAACTGTGTGGCAGGCTGGCATGGTGTGACTGCCTGTCTGCCTGGCAGTGACGGCCACTTGGGGTGATCTCGGCAGTCCAGGGGCCATGGGCAAGGCCCCAGCCCAACTCTAGCTCTCCCCAGGTGTGCTTGCTTTCAAACAGACCTCATGGTACCGGGAGAAGTTGCTTAGAGTCTCCCAGTCCTCCCAGAGTATCATATGGAGGTGGTATGACCTGCTTTTCTACTCCCCAAGTGCCTCCAACCAGCCTGGTATTGGTGGAGGATGGCTCTGTAGACCAGCTATTGCTGGTAAGACCTGGAGCTTTTTCAGGTGATGTTGCCTTGAATCAGGGATGGAGAAGACCCTGCATGAGCATATGGCAGCAGCTCTCACACACTCATACTCTCCAGCCAGGACAGAGCTTTCAAGTCTCTCCGGGCAAGTTCAGCATGTGTCCAAAGGAAAGTGGCCAAGGGATTTAATGCCACAGGGAAAGGCTGCAGAGAGGTGGGTCCCAGATGGTGGTTTTTCCTGGAGCATCCAAGGAGTGCTGACGGGAGTCGAGCTGGCAGTAGGGGCAGGAATTCGGCCGTCTACAATCCAATTAACTGTGGGGCTCAGTCACCAGGTCAGAGCTGTTAAGAGTGAGGGCATCAGCAGAGTGAGCAGCAGGGACCAAGTCCAGGCTGCCAAGCACAAGGGTGTTGTTGGCATCTTCTCTTCCACCAGTGACTGTTGAAGACCTTGTCCTGGACCAGGCCCTTGGAGTTTAAGTGGGATGCAAACAATAGCCAGAGCTTGGCTTTGGAGGAACAGCCATGTGACACTTGCCTGCTTGATCCCATCCTACCAAGGAAAAACCTGGAAAGGCAAAGCCACAGGGGCAGAAGGATTTAGGAAGTAGGGACCCCTCCCAGTGAGGTAGTCTCAGGGCCAGGGAGGTGTTCACAGAGAGGACTGGTTCAGATGCCTGGAAAAGAGGGTGACAGCCAAGTAGTGAAGCTGTAGCTGGAGTAAGAATGTCTTGGAGCAAAGGGCACCCCCTCTGGACCACGGACAGTGAAAGGCTCACTGTGGGAGGGCAGGAAGCTGTGGGGTCAAAGTGAGTCAAGTGCGAGTCACGGCCAAACAAAGGTGAGATGCTTGGATAAGAACCACAGCTGAGTCAGAGTTTCCACCTCTTCCAGAGGGTGACCATAGGGGATGGCCAGGGACCAGCTAGGACACCCCTATGCATGGACCCAGTGCTAGAAGGAGGCATCAGTTGTGCTCTGACACTTTGAGACCCCAGAATCCAGATCTGTGTGTGGAGCAGCAACCTTTGCAGCTCAGGAGCCCCATCCAGCACCACTGTCCTGTGGCATGGAGAGGCCCAGGGGGATCCTAGCAGCCAGTCTGGGAACCTGGGCTGAGAGCCCATACCTTCCTGGAGTGCCCAGGTAGAGGCTGTTTGAATTAAATAGGAGAGATTTCCCCCTTATTAGCGGGCTATTAATCTCATTCAGTTTTTTTAAATTGAGCTGTTGCACAACAGGTTGAGTAACAGCCTAATAACAGGCTGTAAATCTCAGTTTGCTCTCTGGGAGATTACAGATGTTAATAACAGATAATGATCCACAACTCAGGAGCTGCTTCTCTCCCCCACCCCTTTGATCCCTGTGTTCTGCACCTTGCCGTACCCAGCCCCCAGGACCGAGCGGGGCTGCAGGGAAATCCCCAAAAATGCAAACTGTCAGATAACTCCCACAGCAGCATTTGCCCTGCTCTGCTGAGGTCCAACTCCCACCCCTGCGTGCAAAATCCAGCTCCCCCTAATCACAGCTTCTCCTGCAGCCCCCTGTGCTGTCACCCTGTATCCCTCCAGAGTGCTGGTTTTGGGGTCCTTGTCTCTATGTGCTGGTTCACACAACCGACTGTTAGCTGTGTGAGCACAGGGTGCAGCAAAGCATCGGTGATGGCTGTGTTCCTGCTGAATGGGGGTGCCAGCTGGGAGCTGATGCAGGTCCCTGAGAGCTTGAGTGGCCACGGAATTGGTGTGGGATGGCTGGGGCAGTCAGGGCTTGGACTCCACTCTGCTAGTGCCAAGCCTGCCCACTGCCAGACTCTGGGCATAAAATTCCCCATCCTAAGTTTTCCCCTCTGTCACCATCCCACAGGGCCAGGCTCATGCACATTGAGGGGCTACTCTTCGGACTGCTCCCACCCCGGCCATGGCAAGACCAGATCATATCACACACTAACAAGGGGTTGTTGCACTGAGATAGGCACCCACTTGCTGCAGAACCTGCAGAGAGGAGCTAACCCCTGCCAAACCTTCCAGAGCCAGTCCACTCCCTACTTCCCATCTGCTGCCCCACTCTTACCTGCGCTTCCAGACCCAGAGTGCTCTTCCTAAATTGGGGGCTAATGACCTGGATGCACCCTGACATGACTTTCTGTCCTCTCTTGATGGGTGCATACACTGCCCAAATCCTTTCTCAGGGTGAGCCCACCTCAGCAAGCCCCAGGGTGGTTGGGCAAGATGTGGAGAGTGGGGCTTGGCTCAGCCTCAGGCACTGTTTCATGAATGAGGACAGTCCCGAAAGGGCTCCTCTTCTTCCTGCCCTATGCACTTGGCCATGAGTGGTAGGATGGAGGGACACTGTGGGAGGGGTTGGGTGCGTATTGCCCCCAGAGGGAAGGTGGAGGATGACTTTCTCCTGACCCTGACCTGGGTCTGGCACGAGCAAGCCAGCAGCCTTTGCCACAAGATGTAGGGTTCCTCCATCTCCAGGACACAGGGACAACTCCCGGGTGGTAGCTGTCCTCTCCAGCATCCTCCCAGCACCCCACAGTATCTAGGCGCACAGCCACTGCTGTATGGAGGGTACAATCGATGGTGGGAGCCACAAAACGGGATGGGAAGAGTCACTCAGCAGCCAGGGCCAATAAGGTTAGTGAGTCACCACCAGCTTTCCCTGCTGGGGTGGGACTGCCTGGCATCCTGCTGTGCTCACTGCTTGCACTGGGCAGCACCAAGCAGCTGGCAAGCATGACAAAATCTGCTCCCCTGCCCCAAATACTCCTCAATCTCCAGCAGATCAGATTAGGCAGTGGGGCCCCATTCACTGTGCAGGCACCTGACATCTTGTACCTTGCTCATTCCAAAAGGATGGCTGTGGGGTGCTAGGTTGTCCCAAGGCTGGACAGCCTCTCAGTGCAGTGCTCTGGCTGTACCATGTGTACCTGAGCACTGAGTACACACCAGCACCATATGGCAGCAGTCACTGGTGTTGGCGCCAGCGTCACCAGCGAGCTACAAAGAAGGATCAGATAGCAGCTGTGTTTGCCATGAAGGGCAACTGCTGGCCAGGAGCTGTGGGCCAGTGCCCCAGACAGTGTTGAGCCTGCACAATCAGCACCCTTGTTCCACTGTATTCTCGTGTCACTCCAGGAGCACCATACTGTCCCTCCAGCAGATCTGAGATACTGCTGTAGATGAACAGGAGAGCTGCAGCCAGGAACCCATCCAGGCAGGGCATGATTTCCAGCACCTGCCTACAGCAAGGACTATGCAGCAACCTAAGAGGGCTCTTGGGTCTTTCTGAGGGGGGCATAGGGCCACCAACCAATGGTGTGAGCACACCTACTTCATCTCTCCAGGTGTGGGAGATGGGTCAAGTCTCTCCCACCTGCATGTACATCATGATGCCATGCCTTGGGGCAGTGTCCCCTTCACACCCAAGAATGTTGCTCTGGGTGGGCCATGGAGGGCACAGAGAGGGCAAGCAAAGAGGAAAACACTTTCTAAAGAGATGCTGACTGATGTACAAGCAGCCACAGCCAGGCTACCCTGGGGTGCTGGCCATCCCACCCAGTCCAGACTGCAACCCTAGCACTCCGTTAGCTGTGTGCTGAACAGCACTCTCCCTTTGGGTACGTGGCACTGTGACTGATGGTCCTTTTCCTAGGGACACTTCAGAGCGAGATGAGGACAGTGCCACTCCCTGGCACAGGGAATGTGGGCCAGGGCTGCCCCAGCCAGTTTCCTTTCAGATGCTGTTAGTAATCCCGCTCCTGAGTCACAGAGTTTGTAGGCAATTCTGCCTGGCGCTGGCTCTGCGACCCCCTCCACAGCCTGTCCATGGCCACCTTCCTCCACGATCTGCAGGGGTGCGAAAGCTCCTCCACACAGCCTCGTGGGGAAGGAAACCTCGGCAGTGTGTGCTAGAGAGTGGTGCTGGTGAGGCTGCTGTGGTGAACCCATCCTGTCACTCTGGGAGGGCTGGGCACCCTTCTCCAGCCCAGGGGCACCCAGGACCCGGTGACAACCACTCTGTCAGTGATGAAAGGTGGTGGAGGGGAAGAGAACCTGGGACCTTTGATATGCAGAAGCCTCGGGCCGCTGATTGCATTAGCGGGTTTAGGGCCCGAGCCGGCAGCCAGCTCTGCTATCAGGAGCAGACAAGCTGCTAAAGAGCCCCGCTACCGTTTTAGATGCAAATGATCCCGCAATTGTGGACTCGGAGGGGAGCAGAATCCTCAAATCACCATCTGGTGGAAGCAGACCTGGCTGGAGACAAAAAGGCTTCCCAGGTGGGTTGAGTGGCCCCGTAATGGTCCCATTGATGTCTCAGGTGCAGGACATTGCAGCCGCGATGCCTTCCCGGAACCAGCCCCTTTCTGGGTAGCTCAGATTCCCGGAGGAATCTCCCCCATCCCCACTGCCAGCCCAGGCTGCCTGCTGGTTCCCCTGCCTGACACTAATGTCCCCAGGGCAGGTGACTGCCCCAGGGCTTGGAGCTGGCTCTGTGTGGGGCTTTGAAGTGCATCAGATTGGGCTAATGGGAAGGTACATCTATCAAACCCGAACCCAGAGGGGCTGGGGGAGGTGATCCCACACCCAGGGCAGGTGATCAGACACGGCCAGAGCCCCGACAGTGTCCCCTGATCCCCAGAATGCCCTGAGTCCCTGTGCCCACTGTGGCTCCATTCGCACCAGCTGAGCTGGAGCAGACTCACTGGGTCAGACACGGACTTGAGTTGCTTTAGGAGTGTTCCAGCTCCATCCAAGCATTCAGAGTAAGGCTGGGCCACAGTCCCACTGGAATATGACAGCCCCCAACAACCTAGGGCAGTGAGGAAAGTTTTCTCTTCCTAACACCATCCTACTGGTGTTCTACTGGCCCCAAATTTCTTTGTGCATCCCACATCCCCAACCATACCAGTGCTCTAAGCTGTTCTATGCCTTCCATCAGTCAGGTTGATGGGAGGACCTGCTCACCACCTCAAGGCTCCTTACCCTCCACCCCTAGGCTGTTAGGCAGGATCCTCAGAGGATTTACACTGGGCTGAGATGCTGAGCATTCCTGCTTGGTCCTTTGCCCACTGCCCCAGGCAAAACCCAATCCCATAGAGCTCCTACCTCTGTAGAGAGCCCCACAAAGCCTCACTACAGCCCCACTGATACTCTCTCTGTGCCTGGGAGAGGAGAAGGCTTTAGAGCCGCTTGTCATGGGGAGGTTCCACAGGGTCCTCTGCACCCCGCAGTGCACAGAGGGAGGCAGGGGAGCTGAACCAGCATGGTGGGCTCAGGGGTCTTAGGGTCCTGCGCTGTGACTCATGGTCACCACCACTTTCCAAAACAAGGAGACAGGGAGGCAGGTGCACAGGGCATGATCTCTGCGCCCGTCCCTGCAAAACCACATGGTTCTGCTTTGATGTAGGTGGAAAATTCCCTGTTTGGCCGGGAATCTGGGGGGCTGGGGACTCCAATGCTGGCTATGCTCGGTGAGGAATTAAAAGCGTGTTTTGTTGGAAAGATTTTTTTCCTCGCCTGACTGGGGAGGTGACATCCTAACCTTATTTTCCTTTCCATGCTGGGACACATGCCAGTGGGGCTGAGCGGTCCCCAGGGAGCCTCGGGATGCCGTGGCTGTGCCAAGTCCGTTGCTGGCACGTGGGATGTAGTGGCAGAGCGGGACTGAGGCACAGCGGGGCAGATGAAGCCAGGGAAAATGGAGGCGGCTAGAGGCTGAGTTTGGGCTTGGGGCTGTTTGCCTGTAGCCTGAACACGCGCCGATGTTGGGCAGGGAGCCGGCTCGGCTGTGGATTTTAAAATAGCACTTTGTCTGCCAAGGACCCTCCTACTCTGCCACGGGCTGGGTGGATCCCAGTCCCGCTGTGCACCTTGTGCTGCTGGTGAAGCGTTGCATGCCTGGCCGGCTCCACTCCAGCAGCAGAGCCGCTGTGGGCCAGGAGGCAGGGAGGGGTGTGCTGGCTGCTTCTGCCACATGTCTGGCCGTGGCCATGCACCAGCTCAGCACAGGGACAAACAGCCTACAGACACTTCTGGGCACCACCCAGCCTGGGGACATTTATCCCCAGTATCCTCTGGGCAGGCTACTGGTTGCCAGCCCTGGCAGCACAGTGCCCTGGAGCATCAGGAGAGGAGCATCCCCATTTCCCAGCATCGTCCCCAGCAGCTGGTGGTCCCAGGGACCCTTCACCCCACAATGTGGTTTCTGCTCTGGGACCATGCTTGAAGGAGGGCAGTACCCTTTCTGCCTGCTTCCCACAGGGCACCAGCTTAGGGCAGGAGCAAACTGGGGATGTCATGCCAGGGCCACCCAGGGAGTGAGTAGAGCAGGGTGTGCATGCTGGGGTTGGGAAAGTTCAGGCTTCCCCTAATCCCTCTCCTGGGGCACAGACCCACTGTCCCACCACCTGTGAATGGCAACCGGGTCCCCTCAACATTAACTTTGTGAGAAGTTCCCCTCTGAGGAACATGCCACCAGCCCTGCAGAAAGCTCTGAGATCAAAGCTTTTGATTTCAGATGTGGGTACTGCACTGGGGAACACCTACAGCCAGGCAAAGGTTTTGCTGGAGCCAAGGTTTTGTGGCTCCCACCTGACCAGCTATAGTACCACCAGTGCCACCCATGCTGGTGCACATTCACCTTCAGATGAGCCTGTGAACTTCTGTGTGATTATGCTCATGCCACAGAACTTTGAGGCTTCACTGGAGAGGCAACCTCTCTTCATCCTCAGAAATAGCCACTGCTCCAGTGGAAGGGAGGGCAGAATTTGGGCTCTGGGTCTGAAGTGATCTTTCCTCATCCATCTCCTGCCTGCTGGAATTTCTCTGTCCAGCCTTGGACCAAGAGCATCTTCATACTCAATGTCCCCACCATCTCCAGTGCACACCAGCACAGCCAGCTCTGCCAGGGCATATGAAGCAGCTGGTTCTCTGGCAGTGACTCATGCTGAAGTACATGATGTTCACCACATTTCAGGGCTTTTGGCTTGGATGAAAAACATCAGGGCGTCAGAAAGTTTCTTTGTGAGCTGCTCTTAAAACTCTGGAGGGACTTTTCTCACTTGATCATGCTCTAGATTTTTTGGAGAAAAGCAGCATTGTTAAACAAAAAAATCCTTCTGTTTTTTATGACATGGAAAACAGACACTTCAATAGGATAGCTTGTCCTGATCTATGAAAACAAGACCTGAAGACCATTCGGGCCAAGTCCAAAATGCTCCTGGCTGCACTCAGTGAGCAGTGAGAACATGGCCCTGCAGCCAGACACACTGCTTCCACTGCCTCCACCCTCCAGCCAAGCCTTTGTGTAGGGGGCCGAGGAGGAGCCATGTGGCTACTGTGCCTGCCTGCTGCCTGCCTGTGGGGCTGGGCCTTGGCAATACCTGGCACCGCTGCCCATCCCGGTGCAGCTCTCTCGGCAGCTCAGCGTGGTTTCACTGCTGCGTTTGCTTGAGGGTTATCTGCTGTGGAGCTGGTGTTGGTTTTGGCACGCAGTGCCGGGACCACACCTACTATTTAAATACCACAGCCAAGGGCTCGGAGGGGGGAAAAAAAAAGGGAAAGAAAGAAAACGCATATGAAATATTTGTTGTGGTTTGGAGATACACACACACATGCACACACAACACAAACACAGCAGCCCAGCTCCGGGTCGCTGGCAGCTGAGGAAGGAAGACTCTGGCTAAGATTGTCTTCAAAACCACGCTGGCGGCAGAGTTTGCTGAAGGGAAACCCTTTGGGCCAAAATTAGCCCCTACCGCATGCCAAGCCAGAGCCTGCTCTCACCCAGGCTGGGGAAGCCGGGGCAGCCCTGCCTGACAGCACCACGGAGAACAGGGAGTGGTGCCAGCGCTTCCCGGGTGGCTGCCCTCCTGCTGGGCTGTGAAAAACCAGGGAAAGGATGCCAGGGATGGAAATCCCCGAGGAGATAGCCCATGTGGGAAAGGGAAGATTTGCTCTCCACAGCATTCTGAAATAGCAGATCATGTCCTAGAAGTGCCCATCGGGGTGACGGCACTCGCAATGTGGCTGGAGCAGCTCGGGACAGAGATGGGCAGTGCTGCTGCTTGGTGCTAGCACAGGATTAATGGGACCCAGCAGCTAAGGATGGGTTGGAAATAAGGATGGGTGTCCCACAGGAGCAGGTGACTCTGGCCACCCCATAACACTGGCACCATGGTGGATGGGAAACTGCCATTTACCCCCATCCCAGCTCAGCACTTTGCTCTGGGGCAGGTGCTCTGGGGCAAGTGCAGCCAATATTTGGCCCTGGCGAGGTGGCTGCTGGCATGAAGCCACAGCAAGGTGGGTGGCTCAGGGGTGCTGGGTGGCTGTGTTGTGCCATGTCAAGCAGCGAGTCCTGCCTAGGCATCTGGAGCAGGTGGATTAACATCACCTTCCTTTCCTCAGGCTCCCTCCTGGAGAAGTTTTCCCGATGATCTCACTGGATGCACATTTCTAAATTGTTTGGTTGATTGTTTCATCATCAGAGGTCAATTAAAGAGAAGGCGAGTTCCTGTCACCCTACTCTGAACCCCTTCACTGCCAGAGCCCCAGAACAAAGGGAGGAATTGGGCTTGGGCTCAGCCAGCTTGGTTTCCCATTTGATTATTTCCAATGAGGGAGCAGATCTATTTTGGAGCCGGTATTCCCAGGGGATGAGCTCACCGGCACAGAGCATGAGCAGGGTTGGAGAGGCAAAAAAAATGCAGCCTTTTGTAATGTGTTGCAAACTTATTTACTAGCAGGAGGCCGGGTAATTAAATGCCACTTCCTGGAGCAGAATTAAACAGCTTTAAGTAACACCGGCACAAAGAGTTTTGCTCCCAACGTGAGGTGGCCACTACTCCTGCCAGATGCTGTCTCATGTCGTGGGCAGGAGGATGGACTTTCGCAGGCTGCAAGGATGCAAATGCACCACGACATCCATGTGTGGCTGGCTGCGAGCCGGGGTCAGCATCCCGCACTGGACTGGGTGGCCTTCATGCATCGCAGTGCGTGTCCCAGGGGCACGGGTTGGCTTTGCTGTGCAGTGCTCTACAGTGTGTGATTTACACTGGCAAGATGGCTACAGGCAGATAGCTGCTTGGGAGGAATGACAAAATCATGGTCACACGAATGCCCAGTCTCTGGGGCCAGCCAGGCTATATCCAGGTGGGGAACAATGTGGACCTGCTCGGAGCAAGGCTGGGCTTAGAGCCTGCACTTTCCCTGGCTGTGCACAGGCTGGGGACACTATTCCCCACCCGCTGAGAGCTCAAGTTCATTGAAGCCTGAATACCTTAGAGTATTCCCAAGGAGGAGGGATGCAGGCTGCTCGGAATAGAATGGCAGAGATTTATACCTGGATTATTTGAAAATTATGTAGCTGAATTTCTCGTACGTCATGTGCAGCTGTTAATGCTCAACGGACAGGACAAGGGCTCTAACGCACATACTGCCTGTGCTCTGCAGCTTTACCACAATGCAAAACTCCCTCTGCAACCTGATGGCACAGTTTCTTGGGGCTTGTTTTAAAAAAGAATGAACCGGAGATTTGGGAAAAAAATATCTTATGTTCCTCTCAGCCTTCCCTGTTGCTGAAAAGAAATGAGAAAACAGTAATTCCTCCTAGAACTGGGGTGGGTGGCATGAGTCTCCTCTAGTGCTGGTGTAGGTAGCAGCAAAAGCCGATGGCTCCGACAGCCACAGTTCAGACCTGGCTGCTGTGGCTGGAGCCAGGGGGTCTCACCAAGCCAGGAGGCAGGATGAGGCCCTGGGCTGACACGTGAGTGCAAGTCTTTGTGTATTTTGCATTGCTGTGAGGGCTGGCCTGATGCCTTGAATGCTGCTGAGGAAGGCTTGGGACATGTCCCAGCACCATGCCGAAGCAATGACCCCTCTAAGCGAGGGGATACCCCATCCATTGCAATGCTGGATCCTGTGGCTCCATGTAGAGCCCAGTGCTTACAGCTTTCCTGTACCAGTGAAAGTTAAGCAGTGGAGGAAAAACGTTGCTGTATGTTATAGAGGAAGAGAGGTAAAAAGGGCAGGAAATTTGCACCATGTCCATTTCCCCTTGGCCCCTGGCCGCTGCTCATTCCGGATTCGGGATTTGCGTAGGCAGAGTTAAAAATAACAGGGGTATATAAAGAAGGATGGAGAGGGCTGCACTGGCCCTGTAGCCACCAGGGCACAGCCAGGCAGCAGGCAGAGATCAAAGCAGGATGCGATCCAGGCAGCGCAGTGGGACCGGGAGTGTGTGTGGGGTCTGGGGGTGTTGCAGTATCACAACATTGGAGGTCAGGTTGTCCAATGCTGCTGGCTTGGCAGCCTCCTGGGAGAGCACCCAGGCAGCACCCATGGGAGATGGTAACATGAACTCCCTGTAGGCAAAGACATAACCCCTGAGCACTGTCTCTCCACAGTGTTTAGCCCATGATGACATTCATCAGGAGGGACATGACCTGGGTCCCCCAGCCGGAGAGCTGCATGGGGAGCCTAGATGCATCCCTGCCTGGAGCATGCCATTCTGGGACCAAGCTTCTTGCCAGTGCTGCCAGGGTTCTCCCTGTCTTCCTAAGCCCCCGGCAGCCCTAGTCCTTGCCTGCACATCCCGGTGCTCCCTAGACCCGAGGCAGGCAGGGCGGACACAGCAGCTCTCTGGGCCGGTGCAAACGAATCTGCCCTCTGTGCCCTGATAACATTGTGTTTGTTGCAGAGCGGGAAGAGCCTGCCAGCACACGATAAGAGCAGATGACTTTACTCTGGACCTGCTCCGGATTGAATTATGCTTTAATTTCATTTTCGGTTCCTCTTTTCAGGAGAGGAATGGGTTTTGGGGGATTTCAGGTAGGTCTGGGGGGTCTCTAACACTTCTTCAGGCAGGCTAGCCCAGGCAGAGGGGAGGACAGAGAATAAAACCCAGCCAGATCTGCCTTCTGCTCTCAGGGACATAATCCTGGAGTGTCACAGCAGTCTGGGATGCCCTGCTGAGTGGGTTCCCGCAGCACTCCCACTGTGGAGTCCCCTGCAGAGCTTTTGAGGTTTTAACCCTACAGAAGCAGAAGCTCTCTGAGCTGCAGTGCCATTGACAGTGTTAAAAGGATTTAGTGCTTCCCATTGGAGATGGGCACTGGAGAAGCCCAGAAGGGGAGTCCCCAGGGTTCTTCCAGATTGCCAGCTCCAGCTAATGGAACACAGGTGTGGAAGCAGTGCAGGTGTTTTTTAGCCCTGCACCGGGGTCTCCTGCAGGTCCCACTGGGCAATCGAGGCACCAATATAATCTCTGGAAGTGCTGTGAGTCATTGCCCCCCTACCCATTCTGTGCACACTGTGTGTTGAGGGGAGAGTGTTGTGGCACCATGGCAGTGTTGGCAAGGCTGAGAGCATCTCAGCCTGATGGAGTCACCTCCAGCACTCCATACAGGGCATGGCACACTCCTCTGATAGCAAAAGCAGCGATAACCATTAACTCTTTCCTCTTTGGCCATTGACTGGGCTAGTGGCCCTTCCCACCCTCTGTCTGCTCTCCTGCTGGGTTACCTTTTGATCTCTGGGGATGCCAGCAATGTTACAACCTGCCATAGTGGCACAGAAGATAATCGACATTTCCTAAAAGGGCTTCTGTCAACAGCAGGCTGTGTACGCACGCTAGCTGCTTTCACTTGCCTCCCTCTCTGCTTGGAGGAAGCTCCCACAGCCAAGGTGTTGGCAGAGCTGCGGCGGGGACCCCCACCGCACCCCCCTCACTGCTCAAAGTGGGCAAACCCCTTCCCTGCCACCCTCCCTGTCTGTGCTGGGACAGTGCTGGCAGCGCTTTTGTTGGTGTGGTGCCTGGCATGGTGCCGCTCCTCTCCACCCCAGCCCTCCCACCACAGCATCAGTAATAAGAGTTTCCCGGGGAATATCCCACATTTGCAAGAAGTATTGGCTGTAAAAATGAACCTGATCTGCTGGAGATTTCTCTCTTAAAATAAGCCCGCGCTACATGGGTGCAGATGCCAAAGCTGCCTAGAAAAGGGGAAAACCGAATGTAATTAGGGTTTGTCTCCTGTGGCATCTGCTCTCACTTATCTATGCAAGTTTGGGGCAGGAACTGCCTTGCTATTAATTATTATTTGGCCAAGAAACAAATAATGGGATTAACCAGTGACTTAAATAAGCTAATCTGGGGGCCAGGCTAAAGGGGTTTTCAGTTGATCCCCACACACTTCTTTGCCTCTTCAGAGATGGCTTTTCCTGAGGTAGAACTTCAGAACCCGTGTGTTTGGACCCAGTGGATGGCATTAGTAAGTCTGATCCTTCACCATCAGCCAGACACACAGGGCCCAGGCAGCGACCCAGTGTGTGCTCTGAAAACCAGGGCAGGGCTTCTTGTTAAAAGGGGGAAGATTTGAATCGTTGTTGTTCCACTGGATTACTGGAATAATTTATTGCAATGCTCCACCCTTATAATTAAAGTGCGGTGATGAAAGCAACTGGTCGAGTAGCTTTGGATCCAGAAGCGGCATGTGTGTGTGTGTGTGTGTGCGTGTGTGTGTGTGTGTGTGCACCCCACACCTCACCTTTAGTGTTTATATTTGTTTTTTTTTAAATTGACTCCTTGCCTCTGAATAGTGCAGGCAGCAGCCCCAGTTCTTAGAAAGGTATCTGGGGATAGAAAGCCCCAGAAAACAGGGAGACAGACTCCAGGAGATAAGGGCCATTGCTTCATGACAAGTGCAACAGTAGCTGGGTCATTCCTGGTACTGGCTGGACAGGTGCCAAGCAGAAGTGTCACTGTGAGATGGACAGGACAGCAGAGTCCCTGGGGAGGCCTGCTCAGCACCCTGGGTCTCTATGCCACATCATGACTTGTTGGCATGGAGCAGAGTACCTAGCATCTCCTGTCAGGTGGGACATCGCAGTCTTCTCATGTCTCCCAGTCATGGGGAACCCTCAGGTGGTCAGTGCTGCCCCAGGGGCTCTGCAGAACTGGCAGGGTCAGCCAGCCAGCCGCACAGCAGGCAGTGGGAGGGTTGGCCGTGGCACTGTTTCTCAGGCAGGACAGACAACCGTCCTTCAGGAGCTGTGGGATGAGATGAGGCGATGCAGGCAGGGTGCCAGCACCCCGGCAGGGTCTTCTGGGTGGTTATCTCGGTTCACCACGCATGCTGTGTGCAGCCAGATGGGAGCTGGTGTGCTCTGGGCTGCTGATTGCCTCACCGTCAGCACGGACAGTACTGGTGCGAGGGCATGCGGCCTCACGTGAGCTTTTACATGGAGCAAGTGGCATGGGGGCACCAGGGCTCAGCCATCCCAGCCCAGCTCCCTGGCTGCCACAAGCACCTCTTTTGATGGCGCTTTTGCTCGCTGATGTGCCTGGCGTCCCCCATGGTGAGTAGTGTGCCTGGCGATAGGAGCTATAACCCACACCAGACCACCCAAGCGCACGTCCATATGCTCTGGCATGTCCCTGCCCTACTCAACGCAGGGCACCGGGGGTCCCCGACTCTGCCATCCCTACTCTCAGTGTGGAGCAAGAAGTTGGAGCACCGCGGTCGCGCTCACGTCGTGAGGACGCGCGGGCAGGAGGGACCGTGGGCTTTGCGATGCTCACGAACACCCTTTTTCCTTGCCCCGCCGTGGGGCAGGGCGCGAGGTCCCCGTTACAGCGCAGGCAGGCGGGCAGCGAAGCGCCGTCGGGGAAGGAGCGAGCGCCGACCCCTGCCCGTCGGGGCAGCCCCGTGAGAGGGGGCGTGGCTCGGGCGACAGAAGAGCCAATGGGAGACTGATACGGTGAATATCAATGAGGTTCGGGCCAATGGGCGCGCAGCCATGCTGTTAACAGCTTAGGGGCGCAGGGCGGGTAGAGCAGCGCTGCCGCCGTGGGGAGCGGAGCGGTGCCGGGCTCCGTGCTCCCCCAGCCCGTCCCGGTTCT
>JAOXOE010000698.1:19107229-19131000 GCA_028565055.1 Phoeniculus purpureus
CTCTCGGTGGTTGCGGCGGCGGCCCCGGCCGGTAAGGCCCCCCCCGCAGCCCCGGGCATGGGACCCCGCGGGTCGGCGGCCGGGGCTGCAGGAGGAAGAAGAAGAGGAAGAGGAGGCGGCGGGGGCCGCTGACCGGCGCTGGGGCGGCGCAGCAGCCCCCGAGGCCGCAGTGAGTAGAACCGGAGCGGAAAGGCCCGACCGGGGGTGGTGGTGGAGGAGTGGGGACCAGGGATGGCACCGCCCCGGCGCGACAGAAAAAGGCTCTTTTGGAGGTTGCTATTAAGTTTTTGGGAGGAAAAATCATGAGGGGACAGCGATGCGGGATGTGCCCTCTTGTCCCGCTTTTGGAAGGGAGAAGGGAAGCGGGGGTGTAAGCCGCGGCCCCTGGGCGGCCCCTAAGGTGGCCGATGGCCGCCCAGGGGCCATCAGTTCCCCCTTCGCCTCTATGGGGATGAGCATCACCATCCCTATGGCACCCATTGCACCTGGGGGACACAACCCCAACACCACGTTGCTGTCGGCCTCTCAAACCCTGCTGAGATGCTGCTGCGGTGTTGGTGGGGGTAGATGACATCATGTTTCATAACCCCCCTATCAGCCCCTACTTATCTGGTGGTCTAAAGCACACGTGTGGTCATCCTGTGGCCACTTTTGGATGGAGCACTTTGCTTTTGTTCCCATCGGGCATTGCTTGCCTCATGGACCCTAAAACCCGCTTTCGTTGTCCCAAGCACCTTCCTGCTCCATGTGCTGCTGCTGCCTGCTTCGAGGGGTTTTGGGGAGGGTTTCTGCCAGGCACTGAGGGCAGGCAGGTTCCTACGTCAAGGCCTCTAAGTGCTGGGTGACAGGGCACTGTGACCGCGAGAAGGTTTGGGAGGTAACAGCAAAGCTGGCTTTTCTCCAGAGGGCAGCTTTCTAGAAAAGCACCTGGATGAGAAGTTGGGGTGCTGCTGTGTGCCGAGAAACTCCTGCCCTTGGAGACCCCTTCTGCATTCCATGTAGAGAGCCAGGGTGGGCTCAGTTGGGGCATCAGGCTCTAGCATCAAACTGCCTGCCGGGGCCAGCTCTGCAGCTGGAAGAAGGCAGACAGAGTGTAGTTGAGTGGGGGTCCTGCTTTGCACCTTGGTTCCAATCCTCATTCCCAACACTGGGGCTTCCATCACTGCTACCTTGGTGCCCTGTGACTCCCTGGGGAGACTCAGAGGCCTGGGCTGACAGCTACGGGTGGGCTTGGCCTTCAGCCCTGGGCTGGTCATCAGCACCCTTGCGTCCTAGCTGTGCTCCTGCTGGGGGGTCCTGCTGCAGCTCCCCACCCTCTTGGGTCACCTCAGGATCTCTCTATCAGCACTGGCCTGTCCAGGGTCCCCATGGCCTTGTGAGCTCCCATGCCTGTTGCTTGTAATTGCCTGGTCCAGTCCTAACAGCTTTACTAGGAGTGGGGACTGGAGCAGGAACTGAGACGCGTGGCCATGCTGTGACCTCAGCCCCAGCACTGCTGGGGCTGGGAAGGGCCAGACAGTTTGGCTATGCTCAGGCTCTCGGGTGACTCTCTCAGCTGCTTTCCTGGCAGGGCTCTGGCCCGGCTCCAGGTGCCCTGTGGGAGATAAGGGAACCCCAGTTGCCAGCAGCTCCCGGTGTCCTGGAGGAGGCCTCACCACCAGCAGCAGCAGGAGCGGACCTGTGCTGATGACTGTAAGCCAGACCCCCTTGTTGCAGCAGACCCCTGCTCAAGGCTGGGACATTCTGCTTGACCAGGTGTCTGCTCCAGCCAGGTGTCTGCCATGCAGCTGCTCACCCTGCTGGGTGCCCTGAGGAGGGCCCCTGCCTGCTGCAGTGCTGCTTGCTGAGGTGTAGCACTGTGGGGAGAGCAGCCTGGGGAGCGGGGAAAATGGGTGTCTCAGAAAAGGGTGGCTGGTGGGGGTACCCATGATGCCCTTGGGACACTTAACCTGGATGTGTGTTTGGAGTGTGTGGCTTTCTCCAAGGGCTCAGCCTCTGTGGCGGCTCTTTTTGGCACCCATGGGGGTATCCCTGGCCCCTGCTGAGGGAGTAACAGGGTGTGGAGTGGGTCTGGCCTGGGCTTGGTCTTGGCAAGCGGAAAGGAGACTTGCTACGTGAGCCTGGGGGCCTCTTCTGTCTTCACGTCTGTGCCTTCAGGGCAGGAGTCTGAACATGGCACTCCACCCAGGGTTATCTGTGGCATACGGACCTGTGAGCCCATATCCTCTGCTTCAGGGCTTTGCTGCTCCCACTGCCCTAGTGTCATTCAGGCTGGGGTGGGGACTCAAATCCTGAGTGTAGGGTGTCTCAGCAGGATCGGGACCGTGGCTGGAGCCGCCCCTCTGCCCCACTGAGCGCACATGTCTGCCTGCCCATGCCCAGAAGATGACCAGGCTGCTCTTGGGGGTGACCCTGGAAAGGATTTGCAAGGCTGTGCTGCTGCTCTGCCTGCTCCACTTCGTTATCATCATGATCCTCTACTTCGATGTCTACGCACAGCACCTGGACTTCTTCAGCCGTTTCAATGCCAGGAATGCCTCGCGTGCCCACCCCTTCTCCAATTCCTCCCGGCCTAACAGCACGGTCCCCAGCTACGGACCAGCTGGTGCTGAGGCCCAATCCGCTAGCACCAAGCCTGGTACCAACCAGTCCACCACTGAGAAACCCTTGCAGCCCTGCCAGGAGACACCTTCTGGCTTAGGTGAGATGTTTGGGGTGAACATGTGAGGCAGCGTTGGGTGAGAGTTGGGCTCTGACTGCAAGCATGAGGCTGGGGTGGGTGTCCATAGGTGGCATCCTCATCTCTTGGGCTCTGGGTATGGCTTCTTGGTGGTCCTCAGGGTGGAGCAGTGGAGAAACACCTGAAACTGGTACCAGGACAGCTGGCTGCAGGTTTTGATGGTGGCTTGCTCGGTCTCTGTGCCCTTGTTTGGGAAAGGTTCTGGGTGTCCTCTGTCCTCAGCAGAGCCAGTCCTCCTCACTATTTGCTCTGCTAGCTTGGCTGGGAGTGGAGGGTGACCGTGACCCTGACCATGTCCTGTCCTGTGGGCATCGCTCTGCCCTCCCTCTTGCAGTTGGGCGTCTGCTCATTGAGTTCAGCTCTCCCATGAGCATGGAGCGAGTACAGCGGGAGAACCCTGATGTGCGCCAGGGTGGCAAGTACACCCCCCCAGACTGCCTGCCTCGGCAGAAGGTGGCCATACTCATCCCCTTCCGGCACCGTGAGCATCACCTCAAGTACTGGCTGCACTACCTGCACCCCATCCTGCGTCGTCAGAAGGTGGCCTATGGCATTTACATCATCAACCAGGTGAGGGGGGCAGGGGTGAGGGCGTGACAGAACTGGGGTGGGCAGGCAGACATCATTGAGCTCTGCCCTGCAGTTCGGCGAGGACACCTTCAACCGGGCCAAGCTGCTCAATGTGGGGTTCCTGGAGGCGCTCAAGGATGACGAGGAGTATAACTGCTTCATCTTCAGTGATGTGGACCTCATCCCCATGGATGACCGCAACCTTTATCGCTGCTATGAGCAGCCACGGCACTTTGCTGTTGGCATGGACAAGTTTGGTTTCAGGTGGGTACCATGGGGAACTGCAGTCCAGGATGACCCTGGGGCCATCAACCTTGGTTGTCACCTGGGGAATGCATGGGGTTGCTGACTTGAATTGTGGATGTGGGATGGGAGAGTGCACAAAGCCCTAGCTGGGAGGGGGACATGGAGTGGAGCTGGTGATTGTCCCTGGGGCTCCCTGTGGGGCTAACCCCCATTCTTGTGCATCATTGGGACTGACCTCTTTGCTGCCAACCTGCAGGCTACCCTATGCTGGCTACTTTGGTGGTGTCTCTGGGCTGAGCAAGTCCCAGTTCCTGAAAATCAATGGCTTTCCCAACGAGTACTGGGGCTGGGGAGGAGAGGACGATGATATCTTTAACCGGTAGGTGCCAAACCCTTACCAGCACTGGCTGCTTGGGGTGTGCCAAACACTGACCTGGCACCCTCACCAGCACTGGGAATCCTACTTTTGTGCAGAGCGTGCATGAGGCATGTTGTGTGGCAAGGAAGGATTTAATGACCCTCCAAACTGAGAATTGATTAGCTTTGTGCATCAAACTGGCCCCTCCTAGGGTGTTGAGGGGGCTGTGGGGCATCCACATGCCTTCCTTGTGGCTGAAGCCCTGTGATGTGGTGGGGCCAGGCCCCCTCTTACTGCATAGTATGAGCTGTACCAGTGGGGCAGCTCCGCTCCAGATCAGGGCATGCAGGGCTGGAGCACCAAACGTGCAAGATTCTCAGTGGTGGCCAGGTGTTTCTAGGGGCAGCTGGCAGGCTGCAGCACAGCCATGTGCTGAACAGGAGTCAAATCCTCTGCCACACACACCCCCCGTTGGGTGCTGGAGCTGAATCCTCCTGCACGCCCCCGTGTTTGGTGCTGCCACCTCACCTTGCTGTGGGTTTCCCCTGTGTTATATAACCAGCCTATAATGAGCAGACGATGAAAGGACCCCTTGCAGGTGCAAGGGCAAGGCAGCACAGTTGTGTTTTCCATCCAGGTTGTGCTCAGGATGGGGAATAAGTAAGCATGTGGAGCTCTGGAAGAGTTTCAGACAACCCTTAATGCGTTGGGAGGGCCCCAGGGAAGAGCAGCGCACCCGGCATTTGGAGAATGTGAAGAGCAGGGGCTGTGGAGAGAGGGAGGGAGGGATGGCAGTGTGTGCTCAGCACAGCCTGACTGCAGCTGTTGGCCTGAAGAGCTGGAGGTCACTGGGCGGGAGAGGTGCTTTTTAGGCACGCTCTGCCATGGGGTGTGAGGCACCCTTGGTCATGGCGCTGGCCTGGCTGTGCTCATCTTGGTACAGCCCTGCTTAACCAGGGACAGGTTTATTTGGTCTGGGAGCTGACCGTGAAGGTCTCTGGGCCAGGGAATGTCCCACCCTGGCGCCTGCTCACTGATCTCCCACTACTCCTGGCCCTCAGCATCTCCCTGAATGGTATGAAGGTGTCAAGGCCCGACATCCGCATTGGGAGGTACCGCATGATCAAGCACGAACGTGACAAACACAACGAGCCCAACCCGCAGAGGTGAGTGAACCACAGGGGCTGGCACAGCCAGGCAGTCGCTGGGCCACCTCCAGCCACCAGTTTGCCTGCTTTGCTCATCCCCAGCACTGCTGGCACCATGGCAAGCCCCTACACCATCCACCTCATCCCACACCCCTTTCCACCAGATTCACCAAGATCCAGAACACCAAAATGACGATGAAGCGGGATGGGATCAGCTCGCTGCAGTACCGGCTGGTGGAGGTCTCTCGCCAGCCCATGTACACCAACATCACGGTGGAGATTGGCAGGCCACCACCCCGCCTGGCACGGAGCTAGTGTTTGCCCAGCTGCCAGAGCTGCCAGGACCAGCTGTGTCTGGGCTGGCTGGGCACAGTGGGTTTTGACCCGGCTACTTGAGAGCCAGGACTGGACAGGGACTTTTTCTGCCTCCTCTGCTGCCTTCTGGAGACGGCTGCCCCCAGCCTGCCCCTTGGTCCCCAGGATTTCTCTGTCGTGCCCCGTCCCCACAAGTGTGTTTGCAGGACCCATGCCCATACTCGGTGTGTTGGTGGCTGAGCCCGGCTGTCGCATGTGCGGCTCCTGACACAAACAGAGGAGGCAGCCCCAGTGCTGGCAAGGAGTTGCGTGCCTATGCCAGAGCTCCTGCTGGCACCCTTCATGGGCAGGGAGAGATCCCACTGCTCTGGGAGACCTGGGGTGTCCCCACCAGCGCTGCAAGAAGTGGGGTGCAGGTTTCCCCCGTTGTCAGTGCTGGCACAGCTGCTGTCCTAGCCAGGGGTGGGAGCAGCCTGTGTGCCCTGTGGAGGCAGGGGGTCAGAGTTGTCGCCTCAGTTGGGCATCGCAGATGTGGCTCGCTGTCTTCCTCTGCTTCAGTCTGGTGCTTAGAGCCGGGTCCTGGCTCAGCTCTGCCAAACAGAGACCTCCGATTAGCAGATGCCCCTAGCTGTGCCTCAGTTTCCCCAGGGCTGGGGGTGGTAGCCATATCCTGTCCCCCTCCCCAAAGGCAGACGCTGTGTGCGTGTGCAGCCCCTGCCTGTGCCTGCCCTCACCTGCCCTCCCCACTTTGGGGAATGATGTGGCTCATTTGAAACCCCCTAGCCCCTCTCAGTGGGGGCTGGCACAGCAGGGGGCACTACAGCTCCCTCCAGTAATGGGTGCCCCACAGGCTGCTTAGGGGCCATTGGAGTATCCCTTTTCCCTTCCCTTCTCCAGACCATAGGACAGAGGAGCTTGCTGGCAGGAGAGGCTGGAGCCAGGCAGGGTCGGTGTCCTGTGCCTCTCCACAGGACGGGGAGCCTTGGCACCCCCACACATTCTGTGAGGGGCAGAGTAGTGGGGTGGGAGTGGGGCAGGAGGTGCACTGGCGACTTTTGTACATTTGAATGTCTGACCCTTTTTTTCAGCGTACGTTGAATGCAGCATTCGGTCGCAGAGACCGGGTTTTTTTGTATTTAATAAAAGTTTCAAAAGTTTGCAGGGGTTGTGGGGCCCGGCAGCAGGGGAGGAGTCACCATGAGATGGATGGCATCTTGTGGGTGGGGGCAAACAGCCCTGCCTGCCCTCCTGAGCTGTGGCCTGTGAGACAGCGTCCCATGCCCTGACCACCCTTGGAGCCCTCCAGCATGCCCAGTTTTGGGGCCTTCTGCCCCACGAAGTGCCTAGGCCCATAGGTCAGGGTGCCCAGGGTGTGGGGCAAAGGAGTCCTCACCGTGCCATGGATACTTGCTGTCTCACTCCTCCCCTTGGTGACAGTGCTTTCCCCCATCAGGGATGAGCCCCTGTCCCACATCCTCTGCCTTAGCTCCAGCTGGTTTTGTGGGAACAAGAGAATATTTCCCAGTGCATTACCTGGCTTCTCAGTGCCAGTGCCAGGCATCCAAGGTGGGAGAAAAGAGCTGCATCTATGAGACATGGCTGCCCATCTTTCCAACGCCACCATCCCCTCCCAGGGTCCCCAAAGAAGGGCACAGCAGGACACAACCTCAGGAATATAAATCTCATTAAAATCTAGGATATCTTAGAACTCTACACTGGGAGAGACACTGGCACAGGCAGCACTGCCCAGGGACGCGCACGTTATTGCTAACAATTAGAGGTGAAGAGTAGCGGCGTGACACATGGGGCAGGGCATGGGCACCATGCGGGAACCTGCACCCCTTGCTGTGGCATGACAGGAGGCAGGGGATGGGGACAGGGGAGCTGGAACATCCTGCTGGGGCTCAGCACCCACCACCCACTGCCGCCTGTCCCCATGCCAAGCCACACCATGTCCCTGTGCCAGCCTTGGGGCTGCAGCATGGGGAGCACAGGGCACTGGCTGTGAGGGGAGCAGCAAAGTGGGAAGGGTCTCACCCCATCCACCCCAAATTGAAAGCTCCAAGCCCTTTGGCTACAGCTGGAAGACAGATTTTAAAATGGCCCGGCCTTTGCCGGTGCATCCTGCTCCACCAATACTGGTTGGGCACTGAGCATCCCTGCATGGCTTGGAGCAAGTGGGCTGGTGCAGCCCCTGTATCTCCACTGGCACATTTGCTAGCAGCAGCTAGGGGGGCTGGAGGGCAGTTCATCTTGCTCCCCATTAGCACCATGGAAGGTCCCCCTCCTCCAAGCCCATGCTGGGGCTGCTGGCAAGAGCTAGACCCCTGCTCTGCCTCATCACCTCCCTGGCCAGACTTAAGTGCTCCCCAATCACCTGCCCTGCTACAGGGCAGACAGCAGTGATGGGCTGTGCCCAGCTTTGTGGGCAGTGCCCAGCCACCCAGGCAGGCACTCAGAGCGCCCCCTTGGGGCCACAGGGTGAAGGGGTGCTGGGGCAAGGAGAGGGTGGGCATACCAGCTTGCTGCCTGCACAGCCCCAGGGTACCGTGCGTATGTGCATGCCCACGTAGCCACATGCATGCCCAAACTGAGGGGCGCACATGCGCGCACACGTGCGCTCTAAGTGCTTGTGTCTTGTGCCATGAGGTCTCACTGCCTGTGGAGGCAGAGTGCTTCTTTCCCCATCTCCTTGTGCTGGCCTGGTGCCTGGCACCATCCCCGAGCATGGCCACCCATTGGACCCTGCAAGCTCTGAGCAACAGCAGGTGCCCACCCAGGCTGGAGGGGTCCCTGCAGTGCCAGCCCCATTGTGACAGCCTTGTGTCCACACAACATGAGCAGAGCAGCCCCAGCTCTGCTCCCACCACACACCTAGGCCAGAAGGGTGCCCCACAGCAGGGCAGACTGCCTGGCTTTGGTGGGGGGCTGGGAGCCGGGGGCATCCCACTTCCCCCATCCTGTGCATCCCCCCACCCTCCAAAGTGCCTCTGGCTCCCAGCCCTCTTGGGGCTGTGCCCCATCCTCTCTTGTCCCAGCATCGTGCACAAAGGTTACCGTAAACATGAGGGTTAACGGGTGGGGGCAGGGGGGGTTAACGGGCAAGGAGGTGTGGGGGTCTCGGGGATGGGCACTGAGAGCCCCCCGCGGTCCGGTGCAGCCCGGAGCCAGGCTCCGCCAGCGGAAGGTGCAAAAGTGTCACCGCGCAGGAGGGGTTAGAAGGGGTGCAGGGACAGCGAGGGGGTCACAGTCTGGAGTCCTGGCTGTGGGCTGAGCCATTGCTGCCCTGCACAGGAGAGGCAGCTGCCCCCTCGCTCCGGCCCTTCTCTGGCTGCAGGGGTTGCACCTCCAAGTGGGACTCCGTAGAAGCGCTAAGCGCTGGGGCATAGCGCCCGCTGCGGTGCTCTGCCAATGCCGGGCCCCAGTCCTTGCTTGCCTTGGTAGCATTTTTCAAGCGCTGGAGAGAGAGGGAGAAGATGGGGACAAGGTTAGCACCCACTGTGCTCCTCTGCCCCCGCCTTCCCCAGCATGCCAGTGGCTCCCGAGAGTGCCAGAGATAGGATGCCCCAGGGCTGCTGCTGTACAGCCTTTCAGGCAGCCCCAGATGGGACATGGACAAGGGGTGTAGACCCTGGCCACCCACCTGCAACAGTGTGTCCCCCTCGGAGCGGCACACTTTGTAGATGGCATAGATGGGGATGCAGATGACGGAGGAGAGTGCCATGAGGAAGCCGATGCTGATGGCCCAGGTAGGGTAAACATAGTCATTGTAGGAGATGGGCCGGTACTGGATCACTGTGAAGACCAGGATGAACTGGGGAGGGACAGACATGATCAGCCAGTGGGTAGCAGTCAGCCTGCTCTGTGCCCCTCCAGCTGCCCTTCTCTGCTCCATCCCTGTTGCCCTCCAGCAGCCCAGCACCTCCCTCACAATGGTGAGAGAGTCAGGAGCCCAAGTGGGCTCTGTGCCCCCTCCTCTCATATCCCCATGTCCCACAGTCATGATGCTCACAAAGATGATGGCAGGAGAGATGAAGCGCCAGCAGATCTGGAAGAAGAGGGGAGGTGGGAAGCCCAGCATCATCTCAATGTCCTTGAAGTAGTTGCGGTGCCCTGGGGAGACAAGTCACCATGAGTCTTGATGTGGCTGGGCTGGGGCCCTGGCAGAACCCCAGCCCCCTCCCACTCCTGCCCAGCACCCCATTCAGACCCTGGGCTGTGGCACTCACTGGGCTCCTCAGTCATGGCTACCCTATTGGCCAATGGCCTTGCTAGTTAGCCTTCCGCTAACTCCTAATTGGCTACAAGTTAGCACACCCCCTGCCCCACTGGTTGGCTGGGTCAGCCCTCGTCCCTGATTGGCTGACGGTGATTGCACCTACCGTAGATGTACATGATGGCCACGCACATGATGCAGGAGATGACAACCAAGGAGAAGCTGGCAGCGTAGTTGTCCATCAATAGGAGCCAGTAGATGCCCGCCTGCAAGAGGGACAGCATGACAACAAGCAGCCTGGTACCACCACCATGGTTGGCATGGCAACACCCAACGCAAGGGCCAGCGTAGTGTCACTTAGTCTGGATACCATCTGCCAGTGTTGGTATGGCAACACTGGGGTGGTCACGGCAACAATGTGGATGTGGTTGATGGTGTCAGTGCGGCAAACCTGCCACAGCACAGATACAAGGCAGCCCATCACTACAGTCTCATGGTCACCTACCTGTGTGGTGAGTGGGACACCCAGCAGGAAGCCCGCCACAGCCACCCCTAGTGTCACAAAGGTCTTCCGGCGGATGATCCACTCGTTGCCCACCTCATCCACAATGGCTGTCACCAGCGTCTCCAACAGGCAGAACTGTGTATGGGGTGGAGCAGGCAGCATGTCACCACCTTGGCCCCAAAGTGCCACCTCATCCCAAACCATGACTCTACTATACTGCCCCACCACAACTTACCTGTGTGCCCAGCCCCAGGAGGATGAGCATGAAGAAGAAAAGGATGGACCAGAGAGGTGAGATGGGGAGCAGGGTAAGAGCCTCAGGGTAGGCAACGAAAGCCAGCCCGGGGCCGTGGTCAGCCACTTTGGAGATATCTATGCCCAAGTGGTTGGCCATGAAGCCCAGGATGGAGAAGATGACAAAGCCGGCGTAGACACTGGTGGCGCAGTTGGTGATGCTGATGATGATGCTGTCCCTGTGGGAAGAAGGGTCAGGACCAGCAGGCCTGGAGGACAGCAGGGGGACAGGGGACTGCAGCCAGGCACTCACCGGTAGCAGTTGTTGTGGAACTTGTTGTAGGAGGCCATGGTGATAAGCCCTCCCCAGGCACACCCCAGCGAGTAGAAGATCTGTGAGGCTGCATCACCCCATACCTGCGGTGATGAGGTTGTCAGTGCTGTGTTCCCCACCATACTGCAGCCATCTGCCATCCCTCATCCTCACTCACCTTGGCCTCAAGGATCTTGTCCCACTGGGGCGTCAAGTAGTACATGATGCCAGTGAGGGCTCCCTCCAGCGTGATGCCGCGCACAAAGAGGATGGTGAGCACCACGTAGGGGAAGGTGGCTGTGAAGTACACCACCTGTGGGGTAGCACTTCATTGGAATGGAGCCATAGACAAGGAGCTGGGACTACGGACTGGTGGATGGCCTATGGCCCGGTGGAGGGATTATGGTCCAGAGTATGAACCAGGAGAAGAGGGTATGGTCCAGGGAAAAGGGCTATGGTCAGAGAGGATGGGGCCATGGCCACATGCAAGAGGAGCTGTGCCCCAGAAAGGGTATGGTCAGATCTCAAGGCATGTGGCCTTTTCCAGAGTGGGAGGAACAGACACAGAGGGCTGGGACCATCCCCAACACTGGTGGGCCATACCTAAAATGGGAGGTGCATTCCCAATTGAGGAGGGGCCATGCACAGAGGGGATGTGGCCACCTACAGGGGGTGTGTCTACACCCAGGGGGCAGGGCCAGGATGGGACACATGAGTACCTTCCCTGAGGACTTGACACCTTTGATGAGGCAGAGGAAGACGACGACCCAGGAGACACCGAGGCACCCCAGGAGGGGCAATCGCACCTCTCCCAGGTTCCCAATGTCATCTGACAGTTTCAGCACATACATCCTGCGTGGGAGCAGCCAGCATCAGCAGACCTCACCACCCCCAACTCCCGCCTTCCCAACCAACACATCCCCATGCCCACTACCTCCAGTACTCCTCGCTGGGGCTGGTGCGCTTCTGGGTGCTGTTGAAGAGGTGGGTGACGTTGTTCCTGTCCAGCACGCTCACGCAGTCTGGCGTGTTCCAGGAGTTGCTGCAGTATGTCCAGGGCAGCACGCGCGTCATGGACACAAAGAAGTAGTAGAAGGCAATACAGATCACCACGTTGTAGTAGATCCCGATGTACGTGGACACCACCATCATCCCGTAGCCCACGCCTGGGAACAGCACCGGGGAGGGGTGAGCGGCATGGTGCGGCACAGTATGGGCACAGCACACGGTTTGGGGGCAAGAGGGCAGCCATGCTGCGATGGCGGGGGGCTGGCTGTGGCACTGGGTTGGGAAGCACTGTGCATGGGGTTGTCTATCTCCTAAAGATCCCCCAGGACACGTGACGGTGCACAGGGAACGTACAGCCTGCGAGGCTGCAGGCAAACAGCCTAGAAAACAACTGGATGGGAGTCTCGTAGCTTATGGCAACTTTAGGGTGGCAGCTACCTAGCACAGAAGGCAGAGGGCACACAAGCACGGGGAGATGTACCCTAGGCTGAGCGCACCACAGTGCAGAGCACACAGCTGTGTGCACATGGGCTGTCCAGCCCTATGAGCCTGTCAGCCAGCAGGCAGTGTGTGGGCATGTGTCGTGGGAGCCAGCAGCCTGGGAGCAAACTGGTGTGCCGGGGGTGCACCAGGAGTGGGGTCCAGCTGTGGCAGGGACAGCAGCCATGCACATGGGCACAGCACCCACTGCCTGTAGTACAGGGAGAGGGCTGTAGGAGCGTGTCCACATCTGGAGGAGCCACGAGCACGCATGGAGTGTGCAGGGGACCTGAGCGGCCTCTGCAAGAGTGCTGCGCTGGGGACACGTGTGGCGTGTGCAGGGATGTGTGTGTAATGCCCACAGCGGATGCCGGTGCAGAGCTGAGGTATGCACAAGAGATGTATCCCATGTGCAGGGATGTGTGTAATGCCGTGGGGATGCGTGTAATGCCGTGGGGATGCAGAGTGGCTGGGCATGCAGGGCAGTGTGTGCACGGGCACCCACGCCATCCAGGCAGTGCTGCGTGTGCAAGACGTGCATGGCAGGGCTGTGTGATGTGCCAGAGGTGTGCATGCAAAGGGTGTGCAGAGGCTGTACCATGTGCCAGGGACTGTGGTGGCAGGTGTCCTGTTCTGGTGGGGACAGGCAGCTCCTTACCTTTGAACATGGGACTGACCCTCCAGACGCCGAGGCAGCCCTGGCTGGCGAACTGCCCAAAGGAGAGCTCCATGAAGAAGAGGGGGATGCCGCAGAACACAAGCATGATGAAGTAGGGGAACATGAAGGCACCTGGTGGGCAGGAACCAGAGAGCAAATGGGCAATCACTCGACATGTGGCTGTTCACCCCATGCTCTGCACCACCCCAGCGAGCCAGGGCCAAAGCACCAGTGGCATACACACCCCCGCCCCTGCCATGAGGCACCACGCATCCCCACTCCTTGGACACCCACCTCCCCCATTGCGGTAGCAGAGGTACGGGAAGCGCCAGACATTGCCCAGCCCCACGGCGTAGCCCACGCTGGTCAGCACGAACTCGATCTGGTTGCCCCAGTTGCCACGCTTGACACTCTTGTCCTGCTTGCTCTGCTCCCCAGGCACAGCGCCGTTCTGTGGAGAGATGCCGTGGGGTGTGTCAACTGGGGACCCCCCTGCTGGCCCCATCGGAGGAGCAACGACTGATGAGCGGGGCTGGGTGGTCCCCGGCATCCTTCCCTATCCCTCCCCCATGCCAACCCCTCACTCCCCGATACGCACAGGCGGTGCCAAGAAGGGGGAGGGCAGCAGTGGTGGCCCCCCCCAATGAATAGCTCTGCCTGGAGTCCGGCTGCAGCGAAGGAAGAGCCTGCGACTCATACAAAGCAGGTCCAGGCGCCCGAGCACAAAGGGGCCTCTGTTCTGTGTCCCCCCCACCCCCTGTGCCCAGCAAGAGAGGCCCCACTGGGTGGCCATTGCCCACGGCTGGGGTGGAATGATGGAACCCTGAGGTAAAGTATGGATCCCCCTTAGTAAAGAGTGGGGTACAGTGACTAGAGCGGGCAGGGGGCTGAATGCACCTTGGACAGGCACCCTGCTGCAGCTGGGGTCCTGCCACCATCTCAGCACCCAGCAAGGGCAGCACAAAGAGGGGTCCTATGCAGGTAGGTCCTTTAGAGGGGACAGGCCAGCACCTAGCCATCCCTCACTACAGGTGGCCTTGGGGGGGTGGAGCAAAATGGGTCAAGAAAGGGTGCTTTGTGCAGGGTGCCACACAAAGTGAGCTAACACTAGGGATGACAACAATGGGGACTAGTACACACCACCCCTGTGGAGATGGCACCCATCACCCCAGTCTCCATCCCAGCATTGCCCTGGGCTTGCATTAATGTCCTGCCTGAGCCGCTGAGTTCTGAGGTTGGGATGAGGGCAGACGGCATTTAGTGGTTCCACCAGTGCTCCCTTCCCCACTCAGTGCCAGCTGATGGGCGCATGGGATGAAGGTACTGGCCAGTCTGCAGCTCCACAGCCCTCGATGACCCTACAGCAGCAGCATGGGGTGCTGGCAGCCCCAGGAGCGTGCCAGAGTGTTGCTGTGCCAGTCTGCCCAACACAGCCACCCCTGCACCTGTCCCCTCGCTACAACTCCCACCGTGTGCCCCCCACCACGGCTGACGCCGGCAGTGAGCAGCCACAAATGGGAGCCATCGCTTCGGATCTGCTCACGCCGGCGGGGCGCGGGCAGCAGGCGCGGTGCACCTAACCGTATCATTCGATTAGGGCCGGCACAGCCGGGACGTGATGCCCAGCGACTCCGGCACTGCGCTGCCAAACAAAGCCATCTGCTGCAAGCGGGGCCTGCACGCGCCACGGGCTGCGGGGGGACTGCCAGGGCACAGCAATGGGGGAGCAGGGCGATGGGGGCCTTGGCAGGCACTTTGGGCAGGGCTGTAGGGGTGATATGCCAGCCTTGCCCAACCAGGGCACCAGGGTGCCCATGCCAGACCCCTACAGGCACAGGCTCAGTCAGCAATGAGTTCGCAGCAACCCATGAGTGCTGAGGGTGCCCTCCTGGAGGTCTTGTGGGGTGCTGAGAGGGAGTGGACTGAGGGGTGCCCAGGGTAAGGGGACAAGACACTGACACCGTCCCTATGCTAGGGCACACTGCCTACTTGAGCAGGCTGATCCGATTGGGAAGCCTCTGATTAAGCTGCTTGTACTAACAAGACTCCTAATGAGCAGCACGACCAGCAGGAGAGGGGGCAATGCTCCAGCATCTCTGGCAAAGGGGAGACACTGCGTGGCTCTGGCTCAGCCTGGAGCTTCAGTGCCCAAAGGGAACCTCACCTCTTTCCCAAAGCTGGAGGGCTACCCCTCTGCTCAGGAGACCCTGGCACAGCTTCACCTTCACCCTCAGTGGACTCCCCAGTTTTGAGCCATCTGGCACCAGTGCAGCGAGAGGGCCAGGCCTCTGCTCCTCCCCCTCCTCGTTACACAGCACAGGGCTTGGGTGCGTTTGTCCCCAATAAGGGGGCAGCCACATGTGTGCCCATGCATGCACAAGCGGGCACACGTGCGCAAATGCTTGGTTGCTCAACCAAGCTACCACCCCCCCTCCCCAAATCTCGAAGGTCATCCTGTCCTTTACACTCATTAACTGCCCTCCCAACCCCACACAGTACAAGAGGTGGGCACACAGAGAATCCAGGCATCCCAGAAAACGAGACACACCCCCTCCCCAGTGGGGGCTTGGAACACAGCTGGGCTGCAAAGGAGGAGCTGTGCCCCAGCAAGGATGCAGCCTCTAGACGGGAGGGTCCTGCTCCCACACCCCTAATTTTCCATTCCATGCAGCTCCAAAAGGCTTGGGTGGAAACATCACAGGGAAAGAAAAGATGCTCTGGGGACCCCAAACACCCCCCAAAGTAGGAATGTTGTCCCTTTTCCACAGGGATCCTCCTTCCCCCATGACCAAAGCTTCCCTAGCCTAGCAGAATGGGCATCATCTATCACCCGCCTGGCACCAGAGCCTTTCTCATGCTAAGCAGCATGGCCCTGCACAATGACAGCTTGGCTAGGGTGCCCGGATGCCCCCCACTTCCTGAAGAGGCCCTGATTTATGGCTGGGAAGCTCATGGCACTGGTAGGGTCAATGCTGGGAGGGGATGTCCCCATGGGGATGCATCTCCAGCGTGCCCACCCCCTTTTTTTTTTCTTACTGCTTCCTCAGGGGTATGTCAGTCTGGCAGAAGCACTCTGTGGGGCACCAGCCTTGTCCAACCCCTCCTTACCAGGGGAGGACCCCCAATTCCTTCCCCAGCCTCCTAATGGGGTCTCAGGGCTGCTCCTGCAAAGCCTGCAGGATACCAGTCAGTCCCTGATGTCATCAGCCTGATGTCACTGGTCTTTGTAATGGCAATTGCCACGAAGCAACGGCTGGGTGAGGCAGGGGCTGCCAGAAGATAGGAATAGATACAAATCACATCATCTGCCAGAACAGCAGCTCTTCCAAGCTAGGGAAGAGGGGTGCAGGATGCCTGGGATAGGGGAACCCCAGCCTGGGGCAAGGAGTCCTCAGGGATGCGTCACTTGGAGAGGGATGCCTCAGATGCACTCACTGGCTGTACGTGCATTCTGGGTGCTGAGGTGCCTCTATAACCAGGCCCAGTACTCCTTGTCCCAGGCACATGGGGTAATGAACCCACAAGTGGCATTGGTGCACCACAGGCTGCTGCGCCCTGCCAGCCCGCCTGTCCCAGCTCTGACTGGCACTTCCCAGCCTTCCCTGCCCAACCCTGTGTTTGCTCCTGCCTCAGTGCAACAGAGGCATGGATGGGCAGCCAAGTACCTGACACAGCCTGGACGGTAGCAGCATCAGCAGTGGGTGCCAGGATGGGCACAGACAAGAGGACACTCTGAGGGCAATGCAGTGTTGAGGGGGATGTCCAAATCCCATGAGCCACCCCTGCAGTGCTCCACAGTCCTGACCACCCCTTGATGCAGGGAGGCTGCCCAGTTCCACTGAGAGCTCTGAGCATGCTCTGCCAGCTGCCCACAGCAGCACCAGCCCAGCCCTGGGGTGCCATGAGGAGCCAAGGCAAGCTTTGGCATTGGTCACTGATGCCCGTGAAGTAATGGGAGGACAGGGGAGCATTTTTGCTAGACTCTGCTCCTGCAGCACTGAGCGAGGCAAAGGGATGCTCTTGCAACTAGTAGGTGCCAGAGTTAACGAACACAAAACTGTCAAGTAATCTCTTCTTGTTGCCAACAAAGCTGAGGCCATGGAGGGGGTCAGTGCCACGCTGTGTCCTCCCTTCCCCAGAGAGGACCCCACATGCCTGACTGTAGGGCTCGGGGGGATTCCTCTCTCCAACATTGCGCAGCACAAAAGTGCAGATACAGCTCAGCCCTGCTGAACCATCTCCCCAGCATCGACACAAAGCAGCTTGGAGAGCCATGGATGGCACCGGCAGGGATGGCACTGGTATGGCTACCATCCAGCCTGGTCCACCACTTGTGCCTCCGAGACCCTGCTCTCACCTCCCCACTGACCTGCTGACGGGGCCAGGGGGGGCCTGGCTCCCTGTGGCCACCACTGATAGGGCCAGGGTAGCTGGCGCAGAGTCCCCAGCTTCACTGGGCTCCCACTCAACAGCTGCCTGCCTCCCTGCTAACTGCTCCATCCAGTGCTTGGCACTGGTCCCTACTCACCTCCCGGCCAGGACAAGCCCCTCACTTCCAGCCCCACCAGCTCCCCACCACAGTGCCCACCCAGCACCATTCTTGTCCACTCTCCTCTGCAGGGACCTCTGTGCCTCTGCTCCCCTGCACACACTGTGCCCCTGTGAGCCAGGTGCCCTCCTGGCAGGGCGAAGCAGGCTGCACAGGAAGCTGAGCCCTGTCCCACTTAATGAGGCCTCATTAGTGGGGTCCAGCCACTCGCAGCCCTGCACACTCCAGCAGGCATTGCTGCACTCCCAGTGGGCACCGCTGCTCATCTAGCTGGGGCTTGCGCTGGAGTGTGGCAGAGAGCCAGGTCCCCTAAGAATCCCCTGTTCCCATGCCCCTAAGCCCCTATCCCCACAGATGTATTCCTGCCCCTATGCCCATGACCAGCTCTGTACCACATGCTCTGGGCACTTGAGGGCTGTGGGGACTCAGTATGGCCCCACCAAGGGATGGAGGCATAGGGACAAGCCTGCCTGCTGGCACATCCCCAACCTGGTGCTGTGCTACCTCACTCTGATGTCATACAACTGGCGACATCATGGGGTCTCCATGACAACCCTTCCAAGGTCACTGCCCTGCGGGGCACCATCTGGCTGGCAGGAGGCCGTGCCACGACCCCTCTGCTGCCTGGGAATCCTGCAGCCCCCCCCACTCACCACCTTACCAGTACAAGGCGAGACCCCCATGGGATGCTGTGACCCACAGGTGAGTGGGCATGGGGTGCCTCCCAGACAGGCTTGAGGTGCCCCAGCTGCTCCCAGCTCCATGCCCCGGCTGGGGAGTGCTGCCAAGGCGCCAGCGAGGCGTGATGGTGTGCCGAGGGCAGGGGGACGGGCCGGCGCTTTCGGGCAACCATCTGGGGTCCAGGCAGCAGTGGCTGTGGGTGCACACGTGAACAACCCACGTGTGCAGGGTGGATGCTCGGCACCCTGTGCCCCAGCACCCAGTGCCTGGGCCCATCCCCTCCTGCACTGGCCACCCAGCAGCTTGACATACCCCATTCATAGGATGGCAGCAATCAACTGTGCCCACTGGTATGTGTGCAAACCCAGAGCCACCCTATGCTGTGCCCACCCCAGTTAGCCCAGCCCTGCCAACTCAATCTCCTGTGCCCCAGCACCCCAGAAGGTGCCCGCAGGAGCACCCCTCCATGCCGCAGTTTGGCTGCATCACTTGGCCCGGGGCACCTGCATGCCACTGCCAGATGCCTTACCCTGGGCATGGTGGTCTCCTTGCCCCACCTGCAGCAGACTGAGCACAGCACAGCAAGACCCCCCACCCCATCCAGTGGACAACAGGCCTTGTGCCAGTCCATGGGAACACAACACTGCTCCCCGGCAGTCTGACCAGTGGGCAGAGGAGACTGCCAGCTCCATAGGGACATGCTGCTGGAAACAAAGGGCCCACAGCAGGACCCTCATCTCCCCTGGCACACCAGTCACCACTCCAACCGGCTGATGGTTCACCAGAGATGGCCATGAGTCTGCCAGCCCGTTTCCTGACCCCAAGCAGGGCTGCAGAGTGCCCAGGGCAGTGGCACCTGCCCCAGTACCACCGTCACCTAACCAGGCAGGGACTGCCTTGCTCTGGCCCCATTCTACAGAGGCAGACATGATTCTCCCAAGGCATTCAGGCAGAATCCCCCACGCCCCCCCTCATCACTGCCCCTTGGTATTCCAGGAAGGGCTCCCACAGCCAAGAGCCACTTCCGCAGCTCTGCTGTACCCCTGCCCATGGGCACCGTGCTGCTGGGGGTGTCTCGTACAGGTAGGGGCCCTGCAGCAGCACAATGGGAGCAGCATGCCAGTGCCCAACCGGGAGGTGCCAGAGAGATGGCAAGAGCCCACCTGAGCCAGGCATCCCGCAGCCAAAGGCTGCCCAGCTGTGCCAGCAAAGCAGCCCTGGGAGTCAGAAGCCACTGGCATTGCTGGAGCCCAAACAAAGAACCCTGAGGAGGACAAAACAAAATGTCCTTAAAAAGCTAGAGGGAAAGGATGTTGTGACCTCCCTACTCTCCTGTGGTCCCATGCGGACCCTCCACACCCAGCCACACCAAGACTGATCCAGCCCCTGAAATTGCCCTGCATCCCACTGGGCAGGACCCCCACTGCTGTCAGGGCTCCTGTGGGGTCAGGGAGTGTTTAGGGGAGGGCACTGCCCACTCTCCTGATTTTGAGAGAACCTGCAGAGCTCCCAGGAGCATTCACATGACACAGAGCATGCAAACGCAGGACACAGCACCTTGTCACACCCAGACCAACGAGAGGTGGAGAAACTGAGGCAGAGCTGCGTCTGTCAGCCCTCTCCTACCTCAGGGAGGGCACACTGAGCACCCTGACCCCCATCACAGGCCCAGCTGGCCCTAGGAGCTGCACACCCATCCTTGGGCAGAGGCTGCACTGTGGGAGCCCAGCTGGGCTGGAGACAGCAGCTGTGGGAGCTGCGTCTGCAGGAGAGGACAAGCAGGACTGTGCTTTCCCAGACAAGGGCCCTGAAGCTTGTTACGGCCCTGAAGCCCAGTCAAGAAGATCAGATCCCTTCCCCAGTGACCTGGGTGGCAGTGCCTGACAGACTGCTGCTCCTCCCAAGGCTCTCACAGTACAGAGATACTTCAGGAGCTGGGATGCTCTCACAGGGATCTGTCTTCCACCTCACACCCCACATGCCAGCCCCATGTCCTGCAAAGGGTGTCCTTGCACCTCACAAACATGGAAGCCCTGGGCAGAGGACTGTGAGCCAAGGCGGCTAGCACAACATGTGCCAGACCCTGCAGTCTCCTGTCCATCCCCACCTCTCTCCATGTCCCAGCCCTGTGGTGGGTCAGTTGGGTACTTCCCAGAAGCTGGTTAAAGATTGATCGGAAGTGGGTGGGTGCTCCCACGCCTGGCTCCCTGCTGCAGGTGCCAGGCTCTGCCCTCACCGCAGTGATACTGGTTGCTACAGTCAGGACAGCAGGACAGAGCCATGACAAACATCCTGCACATGCACAAGCACATCCCCATGGCAGACCCCTGATCAAGGCTGGATACGTCAGCAACACTGCCATGGGGTTCACAGCCAAAGGTTTATCCTGAATAAACCTGCCTTCCTCTCCTGTCAGCCAACCTGACCCTATTGTGGGCACGATAGGTGCTGGGCTCCCTGCTGTCGGCACAGCCAGCGGGGCCATGCTGGGACACGCAAGCGGAGGAGCCGCACGCACCAGCATGCTGGAAGTGCCCGTTGGAGCACGCCGCTCCCCCGGCACTTGGCTTCCCAGGGAAGTCCTGGCTGCCAGCCCTCTGGCTGGAGCGTGCAGCTATTTCAGGAAGCCCCTCGGGAAGGGGAGGGCCTGGAAATTGTGTCGCCCTGGGGTTCAGCTCCCATCCACTGGCAAAATGGGAAGAGCCAAGTGAGCCTGGGCTCACCTGCACAGCACAGTGTGCCAGCCTGGAACAGGAACTCAGGCTCAGGTCTCTCAAATCCCTCACTGCATGGCAGAGCTTTTGCAAGAATTGGGCCATTGCAGCCCTCCAAGAAGGACACACACCAGGCACATCCCAGCACCAAAGGCATCCCTGGAACAGGTGAGAGTAGGGCAGTGCACTGCAACCCGCCACACACCACTTTCAAGGACAGAGGGTTGGGTGCCACAGTCCCCTGCCAGCCCAGTCCAGGAGGTCCTGTTGGGTAGAGGCACAAAGGAAGCAGCCCCACATCATGCCTCTCCGGGGCACTGGGCACAGAGGGATGTCTGCACTCTTTGCAGAGAGCAGAGGAGCCACCCAGCTAGGATTTCCCTCCTTTGCTGCCTGCCAGAGAGCTGGGGTGGGCGATAAAGCCAGGCAGAGCGCCTCAGATGGGTGATAGCATCTCCAGGCATGGCAAGACTGCGTGCCTGGGGAGCCTTGCTGGAGTCAGGCTCAGAGCGAGCAGCAGCTTGTCTCCCCCATGGCCACTGTGCTGGGGAGCACCAGGGAGGCAAAACACCAGCCAGATGTCCCAGGAGAGGCACTAAAACCTAAAGTGTCCTAGTGTCCTGCTCCCCATGCCAGATGCTCAGCATCCCTCTGACCCACACCAGCCCACTCCTTGCACCCCGGCACTTACCAGCAGCCCCTCACTGCACTTATCGGCCATCCCTGGAGGCTGGAACGTGGTGCCGGCTGCCCGCCGTGGGGTCCCTCACCTGCCCACTCTGTCACGCTGGCTGTGGCACCAGCACGCTTCAGTCCACTGTCAGTGCAAGCTGGGCAGAGGGGAGAGACACCAAGAGAGACGTGACTAGTGGGGTGTGCACGTCCCCGCCCCGGGCCTCCCCCTCCCTCTGGGAATCAGGGGGTTGTGCCAAGCAGGTCGCTCCCCCATACCTGCCTGCAAGGCACACGAGATAGTGGACAACACAGGGCCTGGGGTCAAGCGGGCTAGGTATGGGGTCTCTTCCTTCTGGCTCCCACCCGTTTGGTGTCTCCGAACCCCCTGGTACCCACAGGACCAGCAGCTCCCAGTTGTTTCCCAAGAAGCAGTTAAAAATTTACCCGGTGTGGACAGACGACCTTGCGGGCAGCTGGCCGCTGGCCTCCAGATGGGTGGGCGTCAGGGGCCACAGGCAGGAGCAGGGGCTCCCCAAGCTCTCCTCCAGCGAGAGCTGGAGCCGAAGTGGCGGCGGCACAGGGCAGCACCAGGACTGGGTGCTGGCGCCGGGCTCAGCTGCCGCACAGGACACAGATGGGAAACGATTGCCTTCTGCCCCGGTGCACCGCGGGCACGTGCAGTGCGGGGGGCTGAGCCACTGGGCTCTGCCGAGTGCCAGGTGCTGCTGGACAGGGCACAGGCACAAGCAGCTGCCTCCCCTGCCCTTACCACTGCCCCAGCCTGGGACTGCTGAGCGCTCTGGGGAGTACCGAAGCCTGACCTCACGAGGATGGACAGTCGCTCTTGCAAAACACCAGTCTGATTGCAGATCCCAGCACTTGGTGCCCTTGCCGGCCACAGAACAACCCCCAACCCCCACCAAAGATCCCCAACCATCACCAGTAGAGGCCAAGCACTGGCAGGCCTGTCTCCAGGCTGACATGGGTCTGCTGCAATCAGCAGACTCCAACGCTGTAGGGAGGGAGCATGGCTGGTGGAGATACAGGTCAGAAAGTGAGCCCTCCACCTTGTCCACAGCCGGGCTGCTGACAGCCGATATGTTATCACAGCACCACAGCCTTTCCCCAGAGCATCTGCATTTCCAAGGGCAGTCAAGATGCCATCACCATCACAAGCCTGGCTCCTCGCATGGTATGGGGACCTCTCTAGGGTGCAGTGCCAGCAGCCGGACCTCCTCTCCATTGCACACCAATCACCAGCCAGCCAAAAACTGCCCGCCCAACAGCCCTGAATTCAGCCCAGGGACCAGTCCTGTGTTCCCGGAGAAGAGAGCACCCAAGGAGACAGCCTGCCACTCCCCTCTGGGTATACCAGGTGATGATAACCCCGTGTGCCTGCACAGGTGCTGCTGGCTTCGGCTCCATGCCTAGCCAGGAGGCAAATGCCTGGCTGGGAAGGCAACGGGACCTATGCATGAACCAACAAAGCAACAGATGAAGGGATGCCTGCGGCTGTGGCATCTCTTGGAAGAGCCCTGCGGGAACACGGATGCCCTTCACTGGTGCTGCTGGGCAGCTCCGCCAGAGCTGCGGGATGCCATGACAGCTCGAAGGGCAGTTCGGCAGCTCGTACCCACAAGCAGGATGGGCTGGCGCCACAGAACCAGGGACACTGGCACCCTCCGGGCTCCCAGCTGGGCTGTCACACCTCAGCGCGGGGAAGACAGCCCTCGGCGCCCGGGGGAACGCCACGGGTTCCTGGCCACGGGATTGAGCCCCGCCGGTGCCCGGGGCGTCGGAGCAGCAGCTGCCACCTGCGAGGCCATTTCCTCCGACAGCATCCGCCGGGCCCGCCTCAGCCAGGGCTCCCCGGTAGCCGCGGGAGGCGGGAGCGGAAAGCCTCCCTCCCCTTCCAGCCACCCGGGCCGCGCGAGACGGCTACGGCGGCAGCCCCGCTGGCAGCGCCCGCCGCCCCCCCGGTGCACCGAGCGGCGGCGGCGGCGGGGGGGGCCCGGTTACATCAGCCGCCACGTGGTGGCTGCTCCGCCGCCCCGCCTCGGCACATGCCCGTGGAAAATTACCGCCAGCCCCCCCGCCACCGGGCCGGGCCACCCCGGTCCCCGCCGCCCTCTCCAGGAGCGGCGGCTGGTGGCCCCGCTCTGCGCGTCCCCGCGCTCCGCTGGTTCCGCGCCGCCGCGCAAGGAGAGCAACAGATGCGGGACCGCCCCGCATCCCCCTCCCGCTGCCGTCCCTGCGGGCAGCTGCTCCCGGTGCCGTTCCCGATGCCGTTCTCGGTGTTCCCAGCCTCGCCGCCCCGGCATCCCCTTGCCTCCCCGCCAGCCTCTCGCCGCCCCTGTCCCC
>JAOXOE010000698.1:19131100-19173258 GCA_028565055.1 Phoeniculus purpureus
GGCAGCACCGTCTGCATCGCTAATGGGCACCGCTGCCGCCGGCTCTGTCGCCCGCGCTGCGGCGGGGGCTGCGGGGTCGGAAGCGGGGGGAGGGGCGACATCCCCGGTGGGATGGCCGGGGTCCGCCCGGGGTCCGCCCTGGGGGTGCGGGGCAGCGCCGGGAGGGGACGCGGTGTGTCAGGAGCTGTTCTGCCTCCGACCGGTCCCCCCGGGGTCTCCGGTCTGGGAGCGCCCGCGGGTCCGGTGCTGGCCTCGGTCAACCGGGCGCTCGCGGTGTCGTCAGCGGGCAGGGCAGGGACTCCGCCAGGTGCTGCGAAGCGCTGGGAATTGCGGCTGGGAAGAGCCTTGGGAGCGCTGCTAGCCCAGGGATGCTTTTCCAAACCCAGACCACAGGCCCCACCTTGCTGCTGCTGGTGCTCGAGGTCTCGCTAAGCAGCTGCAGGGTAATAGGAGCGAACAGCGATTGCCAGAGCCTGGCATCTAGGGAATGGCCATGGTAAGCCGTGGCCTGCTGGCATCCCGCTGCTGCTGGGAAGAGCCCAGAAGCAGCTCCTGTGTAACCGAGGGTTCACCGCAGACACGGAGCTGGGCACCCCAGGGAGCACTCAGGGAGTAAAATGCTTTCCTTGAACCATCTTGAGGGTAATGGGGGCAGGACGGTGGAGGATGCAGCCCTGAAGGGCAAACAGTGAGAGGGTGCTCCTCTCATCAACTCATCCCGGAGCCAGACATCTGCTTGGAGACCAGCAGCCTGTCAATCCATAGCTCGGTCCCCAGACAGCTAGTGGGAATCCCAATGTCCTCGTTTTTCCTCAGTAAGAATAGACTGAGCTCCTTGCCAAAGCAATGCCCACGGGCATGCTGGTGGGCACATGGCTTGTGTTTTGCACGCATCCCTCTGCAGCAGCCTGCCTGACCCTGCAGAAGATGTCAGGTCAGGTTGGTAAGTGGGCACTATTTGCCATTGTGGACATAGGTGACAGCCCACCTCTGCCAGGGTGATGGAGACCGAACACAGCTGGGAGGATTAACTGATGTCTAGAAAATGCTACATTAACGCAACCTTCTACAGCTTGATCTGCATATTTCCAGGGCTGCTGGACGATTTTTGCCTCCAACTTCCTTTCTCTTGGGCAGACACAAACTGCTCCTTTGTTTGCGCCAACAATGAAGCACATGGTTGCCCAGGAAGGGTGGGCAGTGCCAGGGTAGGGGGCACCCAGCGCTGGCTGGGCAAGGTGGGGCTATGCTGAGAGGCATGTCGTCCTCACTGCACTGCTCTGGATTTAGTCTCCTGCTGCCTGGGAGGAGGCAAAGATGCTCTCTAGGATGCTTTAGCTCCCCTCCCCCAGCCTGCCTGGCTTCTCTCTTGGTCTCCACAGGCTTTGCCATCTCATTGGTGTCCTCTGAAGGAACGACTGTGGGCCATGGTGGAGCTTTGAGCTGCTGACTGGGGACAGCAGCATGGTCTCTGCCCAGGGAAGAGAATGTAGGGTGGGATCAAAAAACCCTCAGAGGTTCAGCAGCTCCAAGCCCTCCCATGTCTATCTTTTCAAGGGAGTGCTGTGGGGTGTTTCTGGTACAAAGTGAAGGAAAGGTGAGCTTTGCTGAAGGCTGTGCTGGTGGGAGGCAGGTGGGTAGAGCTGCTTTGTCAGAGGTGATGCCAGCAGCTAAATTATGCTTTTGCTGGTCCGGGCTCCTCTGCCTACCAGATTTCGTGTGTGGCTCTATTAATAACGCTGAATACTAATTAAAGTCAGGGCTTGACTCTACTCTGAGTCAGTGATAAGTCTGCAGGTTAGGAATGGTGTAAGGGGCTGGTCATCTCTTAAGTCAGAGAGGGCTGAAGCCTCTCCAGGTCACCTGCAGTGGAAGTGGTCACATGTGTCACTTGTAGCCAGAGAAGTCTCTGGTCAGATGGTGCCCATCACACTCTTCTGGTGGCTTTTGTGGAGAGGATTCAGCTCCCTGGACGACCCTTCTGTACCCCTGCTGTGGTTTGTTGTGTGGTGGGCTGGGCAAATACCCCTGCAGTCCTCTGAGTGCCCTGTAGTTGATGAGGCTCATTGCTGGGTTTATCCAGACTGACCTGTGCCGTGGAGAGCCAGTTAGATCCATCCAGCTGTGGCCAGTGATGGCAGGAAGGCAGGAGGATGCTGTAGGCTAGGCCCTTTCCTAGCTGGCAGGTCTGAAAGCCCACAGGCAGCTGCCTTCTCTCCTGAGGAGGTGTCAGGTTCAGGAGCTGCACTTTAGAAGCCATCTGAGAGTTGCTCCCTGTACCTTTTTTCTCTGTTTTTCCATAGGGAGCTCTCCTGTGACACGGGGAAGGAATGGGGCTGTGTTGGGGCTGAGCTGCTGCAGTGTGGCTGCTGTGTCAGTGGCCCCTGGTTGCAGCTGAGGGCTGCTTGACTGCTTTTTGTTTTCTTCTGAGCCTGACCTAGATGCTGCTCTGGCTTCGGCGTAGCTAGAGCAGGCTGGCGTGACCATGCTGTGTGGACCTGCTGGGCGGCCGGCCGGTGGCTCTGGGCTGGCTCTGCATCCCCAGCACCTGCTGCTGGGCTGGGCGCTGCTGCTGCTGCTATGGCTGTATAGGGAAGGCAAGGCTGCAGGGTGCAGGGATGCTCAGCCTCCCAAAGCCTAAATGATGCAACCTGGTTTGTGACCTGCCTGCCCAGTGGCTGTCCCTGGCGTGACTAACAGACTGGTGGTGGGGTAAGCTCCTGCTGCAGCATGAACCCTGCTCTGGTGAAGATGGATTGCAGGTGTTCTGTCTCTGCTGGCTGTGTCCATCTTGGAGGAGCAGTGCATAAGCAGAACTTGGACCTTGCAGTTTTGATCTCCCTTAGGTCAGGAGTGGCAGCCCTTAACACTGCTAAGTGTAAGGAGAAGAGGAAAGTGAGACCCTCTTTACCTGTTTTCAGCCCCAGCAGAAGCCCTCTTTTAGAAATAAGGAGGCAGGGCTGTTCCTCCGTGAATTTCCCACCTGCCTGCTTGTGCCCTCTTTTTTTTGTCTGATTCCTTCCAGGTCTTTCCTCCGTTGGCCTGCCTCTCATCCTCTGGGGTGTTTGTAATGTTCACTGACGTCTTTTCCCCTAGCACATTAGCAGTCTGGCGTCTCTGGGCCTTCCAGATTGCCATGTGCCTCTCTGGAGATGCCTGGTGAATGCACAGAGTCTCTTCAGCAGGATGGGGAGGCGGGGTGTCATGGATCTGACATCCAGAGCCTACCCCAATGGGAGAGGGGTGGCTTTGATCCCTGCTCCTCAGAGATGCTGAGCCTAAGAGATGTGGCAGCTGCTGGGGCTGCCTTCCACCCCGGGAGGATGGGGAGGAGAAACTCGACTGCATCTACTTGGTTCAGAAAAAGGTTATTGCCTGTCTTCATAAACCTGATAAAGAGAATTAGGGGTATATGAGGGTGAGGCAATGGCATCTCCTGTCTGGTGCTCTACTGGCAGCAGCTTGGCCACTTCCGCTTTTGAAGCAGCCCAAGTATGTGACTTGTAGCCACCATGGTGAGGATGGTAGATTAGGAGCCTCAGGAGAGAATCTTCTTGCAAAATAGTGGCAAGTGAGGTGTCACCTTTTATAGTGTTTAAGGAGGTCTTCAGTGTAGAAGCAGATTCCACCCAGAGCCAACCTTGGCTGAACACATTGCTCCTTCCTCCGGTGAGGTGATGATGAGATGAGAGGGAAGTACCTTGCTAGAACTCAGCTACAGGAGCCATCACTTGTGTCTCCTTTCAACTCCAGTATCTTAAACCATGGGAAGGGGTTGGATTGGTGTGTGGGTATCAGCAGGGGTTCCTTTCAAAGCTCTGAACTTGTTCAGCAAAATGATGGGTAGAAGCACAAGGTGGTGGGCAGGGGTGTTTGGGTTGCCCTTGCAACCCTCCTGAGCGCTGTGCTCATAGGGTTCCTCTATGGTCCTGCTTAACTCTTTGCTCCTGCAGGCCCCTGGCCACCACTGCTGGGATTGTATGCACCTCTCACAGCCCTGTCCCTGCTGGGATCATGGGGTTCTCAGCAAAAGGCTGCTGGCAGTGAGGCTGTGGGGAGGGGTGTTGAGGCTGCTGAGCTGTGTCTGGGCTTCAGCCCCTTCCAGACAGTTAGGGACTTGATGTGGGCAAGCTGGGCTCAAAGAGTGCTGTGAATTGTCAGCACTTCTTATTAGGAAAGGGGGAAGACACCCATTCTTTGGACCTGCTCACGGCACCCATGCCTTGCCAGCAGGAGCAGCAACCCTGGCAGCACACACACGGCGTGGCTTTGCCTCCATTTGCTGTCCTCTGTGGTTGGGCGAGCTGCTGCCTTCGTGGGGCTGCTTGGCTGCCTTGCTGTGGGAGGGGGGATAGCTGCTGCGGATGGGAGGGAGGCAGGGATGACGTTCCCTTGGCTCGGCAGAGGTACAGTAATGGCTGTACTGCTGCAGGCCTGGAGCGCTGGCAGCGCGTCCAGCTAGAAAGGACAGCGAGAGGCTGCTGCGGGAGACATCCTGGGAGGTGCTGCTGGAAGAAGGCTCGTGAGGGGCTGCGGCCACCACTGGCCCTGGCTATGGGCATGGGATAAGGAGCAGCACAAGAATACGTTTTGCAGCTTGCTGTTTCCCCTGCCCTGCAGACCTCAGCGCTGTACTTGCTGTCACCATTTTTTGCTCAAGCAGTCCAGCCCCTGGAGGAAACCCATCTCCTGTGGAATCCCCAAGAATGCTGGAGCCATGTGTCTGGAGCTCTTGTCACCCCACAAACAACAGGGGCACAGCTCCTCTCTGCTAGGGACCCTGTATTAATGTGTCTGTGTGGTGCAGTCAGGGAAACTGCTGCTGGCTCTGGGCTCCTTGGAGAAGCTCCCAGGTGTAGCAGGGCTGGGAGGTTCTGGGTTCAGCAGCAGCATCTTTTCCTTTGGAGTGCAACCTAAGATGAGGTGCTTGGTGGTATCTCTCCTTGGACTGGTCCTCCTCTGCCTCCCAAAGTGACCAGTGTGGGACCTCTGACCTGTGCCTTTTGGGCAGCTCACGTATGGTTCTCTCGAGGGGCTGATGCCCCTCCAGTGACTGGAGCCTGGCTGAGGCTTTGGACGTAGAATTTTAGAGCAGGGAAGAGCCATCATAACAAGCTTGGATTACTTCCAGCGAAGCAGAGCTAGTGTTGGAGAAAGCTCCTTCCCTGGCCAAAGGGCATCGCTGACAGCCAGGCTGTTTACCAGCTCTCATGTTGCAGGTCTAATTGTGGAGGAGCAGGTCTGGTGTCAGCCACCCGCTCAAATCAGAATGCACAAACCTCCATGCTCGATGTCACTGCCTGATTTCATGCCTTCTGCTTCTCCCTCTTGGCGCTAATGAGTTCCCCGTGTCACCTCCAGCACTTCCTGATGGGCCTGAGCGTGCTGGTTGGCACGGTGATGTCAAAGTCCACCAGCAGCCAATGCAGGTCTCTGGGATGAGGACACTGCCTTCCCTTGCTGGAGACAAGCATCTGCCTTCTGCAGGTTATGGTACTTTGCAGCCTTCTGCCTCTCGCTCTCAGTACAGACTGCTACTCAGCAGATGTGTGTGGTAGCCTGCAGGGTAGGCTCTCTCCCAGGGTTTTCACCTGCTGCTTGGAGTTGAGCTGGGGTGGTCCCAGTATTGATACCCATCCTTGGAGGTCCTCAGAGAAGCTTTTCCAACTGTGTAGAGTACCAGATGGGGCACGCTCTTGGCAGCCCGGGGGCACATGCTGCCTTGCTTCTCCACCTGGCATCCTGTAGGCAGACAGGAACAGCCATGCTCCAGCCAGAAGCTGCCACTGCTGGTCCTCTTCTGGGAAGGGTGCTTGTGGAAGGAGGGTGAGAAAGCCAGCAGCCACATTTTTCCAGAATATTCTGACTTCCAACAGCTTGCAGCATGACTCTTCAGCATTAGCTTTGCTTCCATCTTCTGAATTACCTAGTGTTGTCGTTAGACTTGCCACTCACCTTTTCTCCTCAGGGTGCTGAGCAGCAGAAGCTCCAGTGCATGTCCTTGGGGACCGCTGCTGGAAGCCTTCCCAGAGGCTCCCTGTGAGACAAGTGGGGCTCTGGAGTGGTGTTGCTGGGCAATGAATGCCTCTCCAGAGAGCTCACTGGTGATAGTGAGGGTGAGGGCTGCAGGCGAGGTGCTAGAGTGGTGGTGATGCAGGCTGACCCAGCTGGGGAAAAGTCTCATGACCTGATTACTGACTGTTCCTCTAATGCAGTGGTGATGACATTCTTCCAGCATGAGCAACAAGGGGAATATCTATGGCAGTGCTCCTTCCTTGCCATGGTTACGATGCAGCAGCTATTTCTTGGGCAAAGATGCTGCTGGAGTCTCTGCTGCTGGAGCTGCATGCAGGATGCTCTTGTCCTCTCACTGGGCTCTGTGTGGTTGCTTGCTCCTCTCTCTTCATGAGAGCATGCAGTGCTTTCCCTGTGCAGCTCCCCACCAGGAGACAATCAAGAAACACACTGAAATCAGTGGAGCTCAGTGGCTGGGGACCTTGTGGGTTGGCAGCCCCATACTGGAGGTCAGGTGTGTCCTCCACACGCAGTGAGGTCCTGCTACTGGGTTAGTGGTTAGGGCTCTTGGGGCACGTGTACCTCTTGTCCCTTGTAGTGTATGATGCGTTGGGATCTGTTTTCTCCCCACACTTTTTAAAGTCTTACCAGGAAACCTATTCAAAATAGAAGAAATCGATGAATTAGGGAACATGTGTAGGTGTAAGCAGAGAGGCTGGGAGATGATGGGGAAGGGTCTCGGGCTGGGGAGCAAGTGGAGGGCACTGCTGCTGCTTTGCAGAAGGCATGACATCCCCAGTGAGTGGAGAAGGGGAAGAGTGGCTGTCACTGACTCCTTTAAGAAAGATTCCTTTAAGAAGGGAAACAAGCAGCGAGCTCTGATGAAAGCAAGTAAGAGACTGAGCCAGTAATGGAGGAGATAGCTGGGAGCTCCAGCTTGAGCCGTGCTGCGAGATGACTCAGTCCTTAGCATAAGAGCAGGGGTAGGAGCTAGGTTCCCACCCCAAGGACTGGCTGAGCTTTTAGCACATTTGCAGCTACTGCTTGATAGTGAATTGTTGCTCTGATGGAAGGGGGTCACAGCTACCTCTGCCCCAGCAGCTGAGCGATGCTTCAAAGGGCAAAAGCCCAGGATAACTGGGCAAGGATAACTAGAGCAAGGTTTCAGCTAGCTGCCATTAACTCTTGGGCTCCCCTTGGCCACGCTGTCAGGATAGATTTCTCTTTCCCTACATCCTGCTTGTCTAGGGTTAACCTTTTCTGTGTCAGGATATATCTTCAGCAGGACAGGCGACCATCCCTCTGCAGCTCCTGTTGGCTGGCTCCACGTCCTACCATGTACTTCATAACCTCTTTCCCTCTTACAAAGAGGTTATCCTCATTTTCCCTACCACAAAGTCTTGAACAGAGGTTTCAAACGGTGGCCCGGGCAATGTCATCTCTGTAAGGTCCCTGAGGTTTTGTCCTGCTCTTTGGGCTTGTGCTGGGAAGCAGCGGGAGGCACAAGCGCTTGCTTGGGAAGCTCGTTGCTGTGCCCCAAGCTGCCAGCTCTGCGTGCTTAAAAATAGGGCTTAAATCCTGTCTTGGGTACAAGAATTTCACAGAGCTTTTTAGTGGCGGGGAGGAGGATATTTGAGACCTGGAGCCAGGATGGGGACACACAAAAATCCTGTGCACCTGCTGGAATCATCCTCTGCTTCACTGGTGGGGAGTGACGGGTGCCCGATAGCCTGAGAGATGCCATTGCTTTCCCTTGCTCCTGGCGTGTGCAGCCAGCAGTCTGAAATGAAACATGCTGCGTTGGGCAGAAACCTCACTGCTGGAAGATGGAGTTCAGGCAAGGGGTGGTTACTCTCTGCCTGATGCAAAGTCATCACTGGTTACTGGTTGCACCCACTCATGGTAAGTAACTGATTAATGTTGGCCTTAAGATCTGTGCAATGTTCCTCTGCACATAAAGCCTTGCAGCCTCCGTGTGGCTGTTCCCATGGATCTGAGCTCTGCAAAGCAGTAATTAGATCTCCCAGAGCTGTCTGAGCAGGTAAGTGATGTTCCCCTTCTCCGTACTGAGAGGTGGAGCAAGCAGCCCCAGCCTGTCACGGGAGGTGGTGGCAGAAGCATGGTTGGATGCCAGCTCCCCTGGCTCAGCTGTAACTGGGCGGGCTTGGGAATACTTCAAAGGAACTCTGGAGGGATTAGTTCCTGATCTTAGTGACTGTGATTTCCAAGGGTTGCATACAACCAGACAGATCAGGGTATCTGTGGATATCTTCCTGGCTCTCCCGTTCGTTGGGCTCTAGCATGTGAGCTGTGTGGGACACGTGCTTTCTGAGAGCCAGCAGTGTGTGTGGAAGGCAGAAGTGCTGCTGTCCCTTACAGCCCTTGTGTGGCAGAGGGTCCTGCACCCACCCCGGTGACCACGTATCAGCAGGGAAGCAGGAGGGTTCAGCATGAGTGAAGGCGAGAATGGGAGGTGACTAAGGAAGGGAAATTTCCAGAGTGCAGCATGAGAGGAGAAAGAGAAGACTGCTCTGCAGGTCATTGCCCGCTGCTAGATTCCTCTCGCTTTGCTGAGAGTCCAAGGAGGGAGGCCAGCTGATGTGGGGAGAGGGGCTGGTTTTGCAGGACAGTGGCTGGCTCACGCCTTCCTGCTGAGCCTTGGCAGGACTAGCCGTGATGATGCTCCTCAGCTGCTCTAGGATGCTTCCCTCTCTCTTCCAGGCTCTCCATCAGCTGTATTACGACCCAAACATCGAGAACAAGAACTTGGCTCAGAAATGGCTGATGCAGGCACAGGTCTCCCCCCAGGCATGGCACTTCAGCTGGCTGCTTCTCCACATGGACAAGGTGCCTGAGATCCAGTACTTTGGTGCCAGCGCTCTCCACATTAAAATCTCTCGTTACTGGAATGACATCCCAGCCGACCAGTACGAGAGCCTCAAGTCGCAGCTCTTCACCCACATCACTCGCTTTGCCAGTGGCTCCAAGATCGTGCTCACCCGTCTGTGTGTGGCACTGGCCTCCCTGGCGCTCAGCATGATGCCAGAGGCTTGGCCCTGTGCTGTGGCAGACATGGTGCGCATGTTCCAGGCAGAGGACTCCAACGTGGACGGACGAGCACGGTGTCTGGCGCTGCTGGAGCTGCTGACGGTGCTGCCTGAGGAGTTTCAGACCAGCCGCCTGCCACAGTATCGCAAGGGCCAGGTTCGCAGCGTCCTGGCACAGGAGTGTGGCTCCGTCTTCCCTTTGCTGGAGCAGCTGCTGCAGCAGCAGGACTCCCCAGGTTTCATCAAGCAGAAGGTGTTGAAGTGTTTCTCCAGCTGGGTGCAGCTGGAGATCCCACTGATGGACTGTGAGAACCTGATTCAGGCAGCTTTCACCTCTCTGCAGGACCCGGAGCTCTTTGACACGGCAGTGGAGGCTGTTGTCAATGCCATTTCCCAGCCCGATGCCCAGAGGTAAGGGCTGTCCCTCCTGTGCACTGTGCCTGGTGCTCCCAGGTGTGGACAGGGGAAGGGGGTGGTGAGGAAAACCATCAGACTCTTTTCTAGCTACCAGAAGTGATGATGACAGGAGTTAGAAGTGGGAAATGTTCGAAGCAGCCAAAGGCTACTGGTTTCACATAGTTAGTCCTGGAGGGCTTTGCAACATGGTTGACTTGTGTGGATCATAGTGTTGGCCAGTCTCAGCCCATCTCCACCCTCCTTTTCTCAAGTGGATAAGGATGCTCCCTCCTACAGATGCAGCTGCCTGGGTTTGTGTCAGGGGGAGTCCACAGATCCTTCTCTGCTTCATGCTGCTGGTTCAGCCAAGGAGCTGATTTGATGCAGAGATAACAAAACCAGAGCTGCTGGTCTTCCCCCTTATTCTGGCTTGTTGCATCCAAGGACTTGTCATTTGTGGCCTTGGCTGTCCCTGAAGCTGAAACAGGTCTTGTGAGGACTGTACCATGGGGCTCTGAGTTTGTCTGCCTGGCTGCATTGTCTGAGGTGCTGTCAGCAATGGAGACTGATGCCCACAGAAGGCAAAGTACATCTCTGGTTCCTGTGGCCACATTCTCTCCTGGCTGCTTAGCAACCTTCCCCCAAAGAGGAAGGTTTCTTTGAAGGCAGCTGCTGCTGTGCATCTTTGTGCATTGCTGCACATTGCACCGGCTCCGACCCACTACAGTGGTGCTGATGCTGCTGCAGCTGTGAGCTGCTTCCCCTTGGCCTCTGGGGCAGGGGCAGCCCATGCAGTCCCTGGCTCTAGTGCAGCTTGGAGCTGTCCTCTTATGACAAGGGGATTTCATCTGGAGACTGAAAGCCCCATTTCACAAGGGGACCCATCAGGACTCTTATGACTACAAACAGCTTTTTCTTGTGCCTGGCAAAGGATGTGGGTCAGCCCAAACCTTTATCGTGGGATTGGTGCAGCAAATGGAAAGATGGGAGAGGGTGACTTGCAGTTCTGAAATAGTGGACTCTGTCTTCCTCCTTTCCCTTCAGTCTCAGAATCAACAGTCTTGTCTGCTGATTCCCCAGCCATGTGCAGAAGCCTGGCCCTGCGTTACTGTCCTTCAGTTGCATCAAAGCAAGAGCTTTCTGTTGAACTTTCAAAGTGAATTTTGGTGAGAAGTGTGGCTGACAGTGGAGGTTCCTGTCTTCATTCAGTCCTGCCGTGCTGGCTGATCCCTTACAGCATCACCAGCACTTGCTCTCTCATCCTTCTGCCATCAGCTGCAGCAGAGTACCCTGTTGTCCATAGGCATGTGGGTTGCAGCAAGGACAGGGCCAGCAGATGGCCTGAAAGGCTGCCCAGTGTGTGAGCCTGAGGCAGCCCCCACTCACAGGGTGTGGGGACAGCGGTGGCATTGTCATAGGGATGCCCTGCCAGGCTGCTGCAGGGAGGAGCAGGGTTGTACTCGGTGCTGAGATCTGGGATGGCTTCAGGAGTGGGGTAGCTCACAGAGCCACTTGGCTTGGTGGGCTCTCTTCCCTTTTGTTCCTTGTCTCCGTCCTTCATCCCTCCTTCAGCTTCCCCTGATGCCAGCTGACCCGCCCCTCTGGCTTTGTTGCACAGCCTCAGCAGATCCAGCTCTTCCTGGAGCCCCCAGGGAGTTGCCTGACCTTTCTTTCTCTTATCTTCAGTCTGTGAGATCCCTGCTGCTTTTCAGCTGTGCTCTCCTCTACTGTCTCTTGCCTTTGTTTCGGCAAACCCCACAGTCCTTGGCTGCGAGACTGGAGCATCCTCAGCACTAGGCTGCTGACATGGTCCTCTCCAGAGCTTTGTAGGCCATTGCTCCATGAGATGCTTGGTTGTGGGATTCCCTGTGAGCGTTATGTGCTCCCACCCAGCTGAATTCATTGACATTGCTGCAGAGGCAGTGATGCAGGTGTGCTTCTCCCACCAGCAGAAGGCTCACTAGCTTGTGAACTTGGCTACTGCTTCTGAGGGTTAGGTAGCATGCGGGTCATCTTGCCAGGGGGTACCACCTTGCAAGGTATCCTTTGCCCTTGCAAGCAGCTGGCTGCCACCAGTGTAGCGGTGGGAAAGGGCAGGTGATCACCTGGCTGTGGCACCACCTCACTCTTGGGTAAGTGTGTGATCAGGCAGCCTCCATTTCCCTGCCTGCGAGCAGCAGTGGGTGGCTTTCCTGCCTCTGAGGTGTTACTAGAGATGATGCAGCAGAGCTTTGTAGGTGCAAAACGTTTGATGTCCTTACCTGCCAGGCAAGTGAGAGCCCTTTGCACCCACAGAAGGGGTGTCTCGGGGGAGCATTGCTGGAGTCTGGATGCTGCTCCTCTGTTAGGATATGGCATTCCTGGGAAGAAACCTCGGAGGCTGGGCCAGGAGCTGGCAACTGGAGCATTTATGAGTACATCTCTGCTCTGGGCAGTGGAAAGCTCCTGAGTATCCAGAGATACTGTTGTATCTCATTTGCAGAGAAGGCTTGGGCTGGATTTTCCATCTCTTTTGAGGATTATCCATCAGCTAAGCAGGTCAGAGAGCTCAGCAGCGCGTGCTGCAGGGGGAGAGCTGGCACACAGCACTGGGCCATGCTCCCCAGCCCAGTGGGTACTGTCAGAGTGGGGAGAGGGGTCTCTACACGGTGTGTGCTCATGGTGGGTGGTAGAGAGCACTGGACACAGGTGCCTCTCTGAAAGCAGCAGGGTATTGCTGCAGTGGTGGAGCTGGCAGGTTGTAGGGGTCTGGGTGGAGGATTGCTCAGTGTCCAGTCCAGCCCTTCGTGGTCTTGGCACCCGGTAGTGAATCGCTGAAGTGAAGTCTGACTGAAGAGTTTTCCAAGAGCTTCATTGCAGACAGGTTTTTAAAAACACTGGGATTTTCTCATCAGGACATGGCTCAGATCTTTTGCCAAGACGAATGAGGTTGTCCTCGTATGAGCTGCTGATACCTCCCATCTGCAGATTGTCCCACACACCGTGGTATGGTTTGCCCATGATTTTGAGACGAGCAGAAGAAGCTGCTGGTCCCACGGTGGGTGGCTGCAGTTCGCTGAACTTTGAGAAGGGAGTGGACAAAGAGAAGAAAAAATTGCTCAGCTGCTGAATCCCAAGAGGACAAATCCTGCCTGGGATTTGTTAGCCAGGAAGGCTAACACTGGATGTGATCACTGTGTGGCTGTCGTGTTCATACACTTCCACAGGCATTCCCAGCATTGACTGCTGGAGACAAGGCAACCAGGGGCTTACCTGGGCTATGCTGGTCTCGTCTTCTCCTGCCCAACGCTGGGGTGTAGTGGCTGGTGGCAGCACTGGCAGGTGCTGTGTTTGCCTCTTGGAGCAACTCTGCACCTGATCATGGCCATGGCACCAGCTGGTTGCTTGCGACTGGGAAGCAGCATTGAGCAGGTGGAGTGGCCTGGGGCTCTGTGCTCCTGGCTGCAGGAGAGAAGAGCATCATTCTGTCTGGCTTGGTCATGGCTTTTAGGCAGCTGGTTAGAAACTACACCTAGAGTAGGAGTCTCCCTCCTTGATGTGGACTGTTGCGTTTGTATAGGCAGTGAGCAGAGCAAGGTGGTGCTCAGAGTGTGGTTCACCTAACTTTTTCTAGAAGATGAGCTGCAGCATGGAAGCCAGTCCAGGTGGACTGTTGGCTGTGCAGGTAGTCCAGAGGACCACTGTGAGTATTTCAAGGTAACCAGCAAAAGTAGGATCTTTGTCATTAAAATCCTACAGTTCTGAACACATCTCTGGGGTAACATGAGCCTAGTGGTGTGAAAGAAGGATGTCTTTGCCCTACACTGGATCAGCGATAGGTCCCCTGTACGTATTTGTCTGGCACTGCCGTGGCTCCCTTTGGCTGACCCTGACTGTAGCATCAATTCCTGGGGAGAGGGGCTGATGAACTTCTGAATTCTCTGTAATCACATTGCTCCCATGCAGCCACATGCATCGCTTACGGGGCATCAGAGGCTTAAAAATGGTGTACACAAAAGTCCCCAGCTGCCTCGCTGTGTGATATCCGCTGGGGAAGGGTGCACACGGGGGGGACCAGAGAGACACGTTCCCTCTGCCTTCTGCTGACCCAGACCTAGAAGCTGCCACTGCTGTCGTGGCGGTCCTTCACCAGCACTGGCGGCACTGGTGGCTGTATTGTCCTCTAAATCAGCCACAGCACTGTGTGAGCCTCCTGCTTTCAGCATCCTTGGCCCCACACCTGCTTGCGATGGGGCAGGCAGGGAGCACGTGGAATAGCTGTGGCTCCAGATAACACGCCTGGGTGGGCAGGGAAATAGCAGGCGGCTCTGCAGCCTCCGGCATGGCCTCTCCAGGGGGCTCTGAGCCACATTTCACCTTGGCTGCCTCCTCCTTGTTGCCTTGGTTACCATCACTTACAAGCAGCGGAGGGAGGCTGATGTGCATGATGTGATATGGGAGTGCTGCGCAGCGCTGGGCTGCGGCAACCCGGGAGGGTGGGGGGTCGGGGTGTGTGCCAGGGTGCCAGCATTGCCCCCAGTAGGAGTTCCCAGGGGCAGCTGCTCACTGCATCCCAGAGACCACAATCTAGACGTGCCCATACTGGAGAGTCAGGCAGCTCCCCATGGGCAGCTCTGGCAGAGCTGCAGAGGCAGCATAGGCTGCAAGCACAGCAAAAAGAGCCCGAGATCTGCCCTTGCTGATCTTCTCCCGCTCCCCATCCCTGCTGATGCAGCTGTGTCTTGACACAGCTTACTTGGAACTGGCACGGCAGCAGCAAGTTTGTGCTGGCTAGGGGGTGCTGGCAGGTTTGGGTGGGCAAAGGCAGATGCCCACACGACGCTGCAGTGGCCGATTTGCACAGAGCTAATGACCAGCAGCTCAGCCTTTCTCTTTGCTTGCAGAGACTCCGCTGCAGGAGCACTTGGAGCTTCAGCCTTTGTCCCTATGCTGCAAGCAGAGAGGAGAGCTCCCAGATGTGTCACGTTGCACCAATGTGTAGGGAAAGCTGGGCAGGGAGGGACCCTGGGAGAGCATCAGGAGGGGTGGGTGCCGTGGCAGGCAGTGCTGGTGAGGTGAGGTCTGCCACTGATTCAGGCTGTGCTTGCAGGTACGTAAACACCCTCCTGAAACTCATCCCCCCTGTGCTGGGGCTCCAAGAGCAGCTGCGCCAGGCAGTCCAAAGTGGGGACATGGAGACATCGCATGGGATCTGCCGCATTGCTGTAGCCTTGGGGGAAAACCACTCTAGGTGAGTGCTGAGGATGGTCCCCAGGAGTGACCTTGGAGCTACCCGCTGTTCCCCATGTGCTGTGTTGTCTGGGACCTGTCTTGCACCCAGTGACAGGTGTCAGGGCAGGGGAGCCAGGCAGTGGTGCCACCTTGATCATGGTCTCTGCTCCCCAGGGCCCTTCTGGACCAGGTGGAGCACTGGCAGAGCTTTCTGGCCCTGGTCAACATGATCATGTTCTGCACCGGCATCCCTGGGCACTACCCTGTTAATGAAACCACCAGCTCCTTGACGCTCACCTTCTGGTACACGCTGCAGGTCAGTGGCCGTTGTGGGGCAGCCTGCCCAGATCCTGCTCTCCAGGCAGGGCTGTAGGCACTGGTGCTTGGAGACTGGGATCTGGCCTCAGAAATGCTGGCCCTGTGGCTTGCTTTTTCCAAACCCAGTCTTCCTTGGAAGTCTGAGCCAGCCCATAAGGGCATCGTTAACATAACTAATTAAAGCCATGTTAATTTTCTTTTCCAGCAACAGAGTTGGTTGTTTGGCATCTGGTTGTGTAGCTGCGCTGGCTGCAGGCAGGGAGGAGGGTGCGTGGTGGCTTACTGTGGTCTAGACCCTGCTGTGGGGTGGTTGTGATCTCTCAGAGGAGGAAAGAGAGGGCTGATGGCTGCTTATGGCTGCCCAGTGTGGGGTCTCTCTCCCAGGACCAGTGTTCCCTGCGCCAGCAGAGCAGCCCTGTCACGTCCTGCTCTATTTTTAGCCTCCGTTCATCCCTGCAGCTCTATTCCTCCGCAATCTGATGCGGCTTGGCTGAGCGTGGGCAAGGAGGGGGGCGATGCTGGCACCATGCTGGCAGCTCCTCTTTCTGTGCAGGGCTGGGCTGAGGCTCCCACCTCCTCTCACTCCTTCTCCAGAGGATATGGTTGCAGGCAGGAGAATACTGTGCTCCCCAGGCACCTGTCCCAGCCTGCGTTATGGGGTCTGTGCTCCTGAGGCTGGGACCCAGTGGGATGGTGCCACCCTGCTGTCACTGTGTTGTCCTCAAATGTCTTGAGTGTCATCTTCTGGCATCTTGACTCCAGACAACACTGCCTCTGCAGGAAGGTTGTGCATCATTGGACTTCAGAGAGCTGGCAATGCAACCTCCAAGCCATGACAGGTCCCACCATCCTTGGGAGATGTCCCTGAGTCCCCCGTGCAGCCGGCATGCTAGCTCCATGTCCTTTCCCCTGCACTCCTGACGGATTCCTTCTCCCTCCCACTGCCAGGATGACATACTCTCCTTTGAGCCAGACAAGCAGGCAGTGTACCAGCAGGTCTACAGGCCTGTCTACTTCCAGCTGGTGGATGTGCTGCTGCACAAAGCCCAGTTCCCCTCTGACGAGGAGTATGGCTTCTGGTCCTCGGATGAAAAGGAGCAGTTTCGGATATACAGGTACAGCAAGAGCTTTGGGGTTTCTTGTCAGGCAGGCAATGATGCGGGCAACATCCTTCCTCCTTGGAGACTAAGTGCTGTGGGGAGACCTCAGGAGGGACATGGGGGAGATTCCTTTCGCCAAGAGCTGGTGTTTTGGGGTGGCACCAGTTACCCTGCCTAGGAAGCCCTGGGAGCACCCTACATGGGGCTGGGGCAGCATGCGTGTCCTTGGGCAGTGGGAGGAGAAGTAACGTGTCCACATGCAGAGTGCTTTGCAGGGGATGAGGGCAGCATTTGGAGACCTCTGTGCTCTCTGCAGGGTGGACATCTCTGACACGCTGATGTACGTGTATGAGATGCTGGGTGCTGAGCTCCTGAGCAGCCTCTATGACAAATTGGGACGTCTCCTGACCAATGCGGAGCAGCCATCCACATGGCAGGTGAGCGAGAGGACTCTAGCACCAGGCTGATGGCTACCAGTTCCTCCAGGACCAGTGGTTGAGTCGAGTAGCATGACCACCTTGCCAGCACACACGTGGGTTCTTGGGGGTCTGCTGGGAGAGGAACGGCTCTTCTGCCCCTGTCCTCCTTGGCCAGTGTGGAGGTGTTTGAGTCAGAGTCTGGAGCTGGGGTGGACATCAGGGGTTAGCACGTGGCTCTGACGGTACCTCTCCCCCTGGGCAGCATACCGAGGCCTTGCTCTATGGATTCCAGTCCATTGCTGAGACCATTGATGTGAACTACTCCGATGTGGTGCCGGGGCTGATCGGCCTCATTCCCCGGATCAGCATCAGCAACGTGCAGCTCGCTGACACAGTCATGTTCACTATCGGTGAGACCTTTGTTCACCTGTAGGCTGGGCTGGGGAGAGGGAACCCCTCTGAGGCTGCTCCTGACCAGCAATAGCAGCAGTGAAGAATAAAGCGGAGCCTCCTGAGATGCAGCTCTGCAGTGTGATCCTGTCTGTGTGCACAGGTGCCCTGTCAGAGTGGCTGGCTGATCACCCTGTCATGATTAACAACGTGCTACCACTGGTGCTCCAAGCCTTGGGCAACCCTGAGCTCTCCATCTCCAGTGTGTCCACCCTGAAGAAGATCTGCCGGGAGTGCAAGTACGACCTGCCGCCCTACGCTGCCAACATTGTTGCTGTGTCGCAGGTAGGAGCTGGATGTGGATGGGTGTGTGATGCTGACCCAGGACTTGCTCTGTGCACACCTTCTCCTCTGTAAGCATCAGGACAGGGGGACACAGAACAGCAGCTCAGGGCACCTTTGCTTACGTGGGGGATTCACTGTCTGTCGTGTTCTTAGGCCAGGACCCAGGTGGCAGTCCCTGTATCCTGCTGTGAGTGCAGAAGTGGCAGGCTGTGGCAGACACACGTGCGAGGGGTCTACTGGGGTTACACTTAGGCATCTGTCATTCCCCTGGGGTTTTGTTAGCCTTGTTGGGAGCAGCATCCTTCTAGCTCTGCACCCGCCAGGCTCACCTGCTGCTGAGCATCTTGGGGGGTATCTTGTTGTTCAAGCCTCTTCGTGGAGACTGAACTGTTCCCTGCAGCACCAGGACAGCTTTTCCCGTGGTCTTTCTTGGCTCCCAAGATTTGGGACAGATGGGGCTCAGAGTCCCAAGGTACTAGGAGAAGGGCTGGTGTTAGGAGAGCTGCCGGTGTGTGTGTGGGAGCAGAGAAGGGCTGGTAGAGGGCTGAGTCTCTTTTTAGAGCCTGAGAGACACCATCACTGGAGTAAGGAAGCCATGGCTGAGGTTGGCTTCTCAAGCCATCCTATTGCAAAGCCTGTCCAAGCCAGGTCCTTCTCTTGGCTCAGAGAAGAGATTATTAGGGAACAAGGACTCTGCTCCTTGCCTGTGCCAGCCCATGGGGAGTGCACGCCATTTGTCTGTGCCCACGGTAGTGTTGGTTGTCCTGACCTCCTGCGTCAGTGCTTCCTCCTGGAAGCTTTCTGTAGCACTCATCCTCCTCTTTCTCTTCCCCTTCGGCAGGAGGTGTTGATGAAGCAAATTCACAAGGTAAGGAGTTATCTCACGCTTTTGACTGGTTCTGCTCACCCTGCTGCACCCCTTTAGTTACACTCAGCTGCAGACATGAGGGATGGCATTGAAGGGTGCCATGACGAGCTGGGCTGTCCACAGAAGAGACTTCAGCTGTGCAGCCATGGTGTGTGGGAACAAGAGTCCCTGCTGGCTGTACATGGGCTGGGGTTGTACAGGAGGGTATGTGCCCATAGACAGGGAGGCCCCTGGGGAGCTTTAGCTCTAGCAGTTTCAGGTCCCTCCATGCCCAGGGATGCCAAGGTGATGGTGGGCATGTCTTCAAGAGGGAAGAGAAAGGAGGTAAGTGTGAGGGCAGAGCCCAGGCTGTGCCTGCAGCCAGAATGGAGTGGGATGTTTGGTCTCACAGGGTTGTAGCAGCTGCCTTAGCAGGCATGTGTTTGGTAGGGCTGTGGGCTGGGCAGTAACCTGCCCTGTTGTGTCTCCTCTCTGTCACCAGACCAGCCAGTGCATGTGGCTGATGCAGGCTCTTGGGTTCCTGCTCTCTGCACTGCAAGTGGAGGAGATCCTGAAGAACCTGCACTCCCTCATCACCCCATACATCCAGCAGCTGGAGAAGCTGGCTGACGAAACGGTGAGCACCTCTGCATTACCTCTAGGTTTTTGCTCTGGCTGTAGCCCCAGAACTGCTGTGTTGAATGTGGTCAGGGAACCCTTCTCTGGCATTATGCCTCTGCAGTCCTGGTTCCTCAGGATCCCAAAGATACGACACTCACTGAGCAGTGCTATCTGTGTCACACCTTGGCTTTGTGTTCCCTGGCAGCCCAATCCCTCAAACAAGTTGGCCATTATCCACATCCTGGGCCTGCTCTCCAACCTCTTCACCACCCTTGACATCAGCCACCACGACGATGACCATGAAAGCACTGAGGTCAAGAAGCTGCCTGTGCAGCAAGGACCCAATCCAGTGAGTAGAGAGTTAACTTGATGCTCTTCTCCACAGCCTGACCACAGCCTTGCTATGTGCTGCTGGTGCCAGGAGAGGGGATAATGGGAATTGCAGTGTGAGTGGTGAAGATGGTAGTGTTGGTGCATTCCAGCTTAAAAGAACTCCTTCAGCTTACCCCACCATTCCTGTGGTGGGTGGAGGTGACCTGGGGGTTCTCTTTTGGTTGGGTGCTGCTGTGGAAGGCAACCCAGGGTGCTGCCTGATAGCTGTGAGCTGTGCCGGGCTGCTTCAGCAGGGAAGAATGGTGTCTGGCTTTGGCACAGGGAGAGGGCAGTGGTGCCTGAAGGTTTGAATCTCTGTTCCCTGATGCTGTGGTGGCCAGTTCTCTTCAATGCCTCTTGTTCCTTACAGGTGGTGGTAGTGCTACAGCAAGTCTTCCAGCTCATACAGAAGGTTCTCAGCAAGTGGCTGAATGATGCCCAGGTGGTGGAGGTAACCAGGCTCCTCCTGTGTACTGCCTGCAACTCTGCCTGTCCTTGCTGGCTTGAACTGGAGACAGCAAAGGACAGATGCCACATGATGCCCTGTAAGAGGGATGACTTTCTAGGTTGTCTGATCGGTGCTGCTTGCTGTCACCAGCAGCATCTGGCCATTGTAGTCTGACTTTTGCCCCCATCAGCTCTGCTCCTTTCCAGCTACAGAGGCCTTACCATCAACAGGGGGATGGAGGTCTGTCAGTCCTCTCTCGCCTAAGAGAATAGCTCTGCCCTGACCTGGGCCTGTGTCATCTGGTGTTTCTCCACTTTGCTCAGTAATGCCCCTGTGTGGTGTCCCACCAGCCACTTCCCCTTAGCCCTGGGGGAGACATTCTTCTGCAGTCAATGGGATGGGTATTCTCTGGTCTCTAGAAGCAACCAGGGCAGGGCACCAGCACCAGAGTAGGTCTGAGCCTTCTACCTGTCTGGTCCTCATCCCCACTGCCAGCTCTTCCCTCCCCCAGGACCTGTCCCTCAAGCTGTATCCCCTGGTAGAGGTCTTCTGATGCTTGTTTCTCACACGGTCCCTCTTCTTCTGCAGTCTGTCTGTGCCATCTTTGAGAAGTCTGTGAAGACCCTCCTGGATGATTTTGCCCCCATGGTGCCTCAGCTGTGCGAGATGCTGGGGCAGATGTACAGTACCATCCCCCAGGCCTCTGCCATCGACCTCACCCGACAGGTACAGAGCAGCACTTGGGTTTGCACTCGCTCCGGGGAGAGGTCAGGGACACATGGGGCCAGCAGCAGCAGCTTCAGTCCTTCCCTCTCTCTTGCAGCTGGTTCACATCTTTGCCCATGAGCCTGCCCACTTCCCTCCTATCAAGGCCCTCTTCTTGCTCGTTACCTCAGTCACGCTGACCCTCTTCCAGCAAGGTACGTGAGATTAACCCTTACTGGCGCTGGGGCTGTGTCAGGCTGTTGCATGCATGGACTCTGGAGGCGTCTTACCAGGAATGGCTGTTTTCACTCCTAGCTGAGCTAACGGGGCCATCTCTGTTTCTTGGATTCATCCCAACCCCTGGAAGGTGGGTACCTTCCCTGCAGAGCAGCAGAAGTAGGAAACCCCTGGGCAAGATTGTGCTGCTGTGACAGCCCTACTTCTGCAGCAGGGCTGGGCTTTGCGTGCTGCAAGGGTTGAGCTGGAGCTCCAGTCCTGCTTGGCAGGGAGGCTGTGCTCTCTGGCACATCCCAAGGCTCTTCTGGGGGCCAGTGCTACTTCTAGTGGTCAGGAACCAAGCCCTCGCACAAGCAGGAGGATGTGTGTGAACATCTGGGAAGCAAAGTTTTCAGAGTCCCTGGCCACTGAGTCACCAGTGATGCTCACCTCAGGGTCAGGGGACCCTCTTTGTCTCACTGTTCACTCTACAAAAAACAAATGGGATTCAGACAGGCCCCTCCATACTGTGGCTTCCCTCAGCCTCTTGGTGACTTGCCCAGTGGCAAGAACAAACGTACTTTGGAGCTGCTGGCTCTGGTCCTTCAGCACCTCTGTATGTGGCTCCCAAGGGCTCTTGTCCTTTGCTCACAGCCAGTTGCTGGGTAGGGTGATGCTGTTCCCCAGTAGAAGGTTCAGTGCTCTCTAGAGAGGTGAGTGAGGCGTGAGGACCCTGCTTCATCATCATGCCATGGTCCAAGGAAATCCTGCTGTGCTGAAGTGTCACAGGGGACAGTGGCAAGTGAACTGGTCTTACCTGGAGATCAAGTCCTCACTTCTGCCAGCAGCATGTGGACGGTCTACACGGAAACCCTTCTGGCTCAGCGCCTGAGGGGGCAGAAGCCTCTGAGCAGCAGCAGATGAGTCTGCAGGAGGAAAGAGGAGGGGACAGAGCCTGAGCTGTGCCAGGGCTTGGACTGAGCTTTGCTCAGGCAAGCAGCCATTCAGCTCGCTGTGTGCCCAGGATAGTGTGCTCCCACACACCCACCCCAAGGGTCCTCTTCAGCGGGTGGCCAGCTCCAGGCAGGGCAAGCCCCTTTTGCTGAGCCCACAGGTGACAAGAGCCCCACGGGGGCCAAGACGCATCTGTGCACGCTCAGATGCCAAGGTAGGGTGAGTGCTGCTGGCATGGAGATCTCTGGGCACAGAGTGGCTCTGTCCAAGGAGGATGCTGGAGGCCACCTCCAGGAGGGTCCTGGACTCAGGGTCTCAGAGAGCATCTGGGAATGGGGTGAGAGGGTGACTGTGCCAGGGGCTCCTGAGCAGCTGGTGCTGGTGACAAACATGTGCACGCCTGAGCCCGGCGGGGGCTGTCAGGCGTTTGCTGAGGTGTTGTCGTTCACTTGCAGTTATCCTCCAGGACCAAATGGTGCTCTGAAGACACCTGCTCAGTCCCCACAGTCCAAAAGCTCTAATTGTCCTTGTGGAGCTGGTGCTCAGCTAGCCCTGCTCCTCCTCCTCTTCCTCCCCAAGGAAACGAAGATCTCCTCCTTGGCTCTGCAGCACTCAGGTGCTAGCTGGAGACCCTGGGGCTTCAGACCCTTTCCTTTGCAGTTTCTTTCTGTTCTTGGGTTCTCCAAGTTTCATGATTTTTTGTATGTTTTGTTTCTTTAACTTGCTTCAAGCTGCTCATGTTGCCCATCCCCTCCCCTCCACACCCCTCCTCCCTTACACTCCTGTTTTCACTTGTAAATTCTTTCTGTATCACATAACTATATGATGTTGAGTTGCTGTTTGTATGATTTTTCTCTTAAGTTACATCTTTATTATATTTTAGGGCCCAGGGATCATCCTGATATTGTTGATTCATTTATGCAACTCCTGGCACAGGTGTGTTTTAGTTTCTTATTCATTCACTTTCTGTTCTCTCTCTTTCTCTTTTTGATTCAATTTAAACCTATTTTTAACTTTCTGTTGACAACGTTTTTTTTCCTTTTAGTTGAATATCGAGTTTCTCCATCTGTTTCCGTGGAAGTTGAAAACAAAACATTCTCTTTTAGTTCTGGGTTTGCACCATCCCCAGGGCAGTGCCCTCCTCTGCAGGGCACTTCCAGCTGCCACCCCCTTGCTTTACTGAAGCCAGCGCAGGGCGCTTGGGACTGCTGCCACGGTCACCCTCGGGTGATACATTAAGAGCATTAAGCAGATGTTTTTCCACCCGTTTACCTGTCCTGCCGTGGGTCCTCTGGAGCTGGGGCAGGCTGAGCTGGCTGCCTTGCCCCGGGGCTGGTGGGAGGAAGCCTCTGCCCATGGTAGCAGGCAGCTGCTGGGGTTTGGCTCTCACTAGTGTGCTTGTGATGGCATCTTCTGCCTCCCACCCTGGCAGCCTCTCGGGGTAGTGGCAGCTCCTGCACCTGTAGCTCAGAGTCACGCAGGGACAGTTTGTGTCAGCGTGGTGGGGGCTGTGGGCTGCTTGGTGTGTTGACACTCGTGTCACAGCTGCAGCGGGCAGGCAGGACCAGTCCTGTGCTCTGTGTGCACATGACCTGCAGGGAGCAGTGGGAGCCCAGCACGCTCCTCAGCCTGCCCTGGCCCACGAGGAATCAGCGCTGATGCACTCGGTGCCCTTGTCAGAAATGCATCCTCCAGCACCTACCCAGAGTGTGAGTGTGGGTGGCAAAGAGGGACCCAGCAGAGTAACTTTCTGCTCTGTTTCTGTGATGGTGAGACTTCTGACGACACATGCTGTCCTGGTGGCCGTGCAGGAGCACCTGCCCGGGCAGCTGCCAGAGGTGTGGTCATCCTGCCTTCGCTGACAGCCTGGCAAGCCATCAGCCCCCTCTGATGGCACCTCAGCCCTTGCATGAGTTTTGCAGGATGGAGTAGGGAAGGGGGCTGCGCTTCACCCGGGCAGTTCTGCTTCTCATGGGTCTCATCTTGATGCCCAGATCCCTCTGAGACCCACTGCGTCTCACAAGCTGTGTCCCAGGGGTTTTCCCTCTTGAAAGACATAACGTAGTCAAGATTATCAGAAAGTGTTCACGGCTTTTGGCAGCACCAGTTGTGGAAACTGACCTTTTAACACAGATTTTGAACATGATGGGAGAGTTGGTGAATGGGGTCTGTGCGTGAAGTTCATGGGGATGTCCTTCCGAGCTGCCCAGTGCTGGTGGGACCTCTGCTTGAGCGCTGTGACCGGTTTGAGGCACAGCATTTCTGTAGATACAGACCAGAATGCACAGGGGAAAGCAGATGGTAAGATGACCACCTTGTGCACGTGGTGCAGAGGAAAGGCTGATAGGAGTCTGAGGAGCTGCCCGAGTCTTGGGGTGTGCAGAAGGTAATGCCCCAGTTGTGTCATTTCTCTTCTGCTTGACTGGAACAAACAGTCATGGAAAAGGATCCAGATTAGGCAGTAAAAGATATTTCTAACAGTGCAGAGAAGCCATGGAGCTGCTGTCACATGGAGGGCAGGTAGAGGTGATCTTGACGGGGTAGGGGATTAGGTGATCCCAAAGACTCTTCCAAGTCTATTTGTTGTTTCTTTGGGAAGTGCTGAGTTTCTCTCCGGCTTGGAGTCCTCTGCTGTTGGTGGACATGGCACATTTTTGCTTTCTTGGAGAGAAAAGTGCGACCGTGCTGCTGTCAGAGCAACCACCACCCATCCTGGCTGCTGAGAAGCTCTTACACGCTGCCCTCATGGGCAGGATCAGCAGGCGGTGTGCTAGCAACCAGCGTAGCCCCTGGCATGCTGGGCTTCAGGCAGCTCAGAGGCGGCTACCTCCGTGGCTGCTCCATCATGGATCACTGTGAGGTGCCTGATGTGCTCCCAGCCCACAGCCACTGAAGACCTGCTGCTTTCCTGGGCTATTTTAATTCCAGCAACCCATGGAGAGCAAAAGGATCCTATCGGCACCCTCTTTCCTCATGCACAGGACTTGTTTCAAAGTTTCCTCCTCTTCTCTGGCCTTCCTAGAATGATGATCTGGTTGGGTGCTTTTAAACCTGTCAAGAAATGGCTGTCATCCCTGTTTGGCCTCTTGCTCCCAGGACTTCGGGAGCTGTGCGGCAGCAGAGGTGGATCCAGCCTGTGCCCTTCCAAAGGACCGTGCTCTGTGCTGATGCTCTTAAGCATTTGCACACCCAAGGACTAGAATCTGGGAGAACTGCACATCTCTTAAGATCAGATTTGCATGTGGCTGGGGCTGTGTTTTCATCCCAGCCTGAGCCACCTGTGTAGCCCGCAGCAAAGAAATGCATCTTCCAGGTCAGCGAGTTTGGACCCAAGAGTGTGTCAGGGTGTGACTTCCCCACTTCCCTGCCTGTCTGTGGTCGATCATCTTGATGGAAATACCATCTTCCCTGTTTCAGATTTCTCTGGTTTCCCTTGCAGGCAGTATTTCTGTCCTCTTCCTCTGCCAGCAGGTACTCTCCTGTCTTTGATAACTCAGAAGTCTCCCAGTCTCCTAATTCCTGCACATCAGCCTTGCAGGAGATCTCTGTTGGCTTCACAGTGTTTGGACAGCCCAGCTGCTGTGTCTGATGGCTTTGCCACGTTGTTAACCAGCAGTCCACTCTTGACAATGAGTGTCTGATCGTGAGAGCACGCTGGCTTAAACCAAACATCTTACAGATGCTGGAGACCCTGCCCTTACTGTCCTTCTCCAAGTTAAGTATGAAATAACTAGTCTACCATGAGGCTGCACGGAGTGGTGCCAACACCCTTTGCATTGAGGTCTGTCCTCAGCAGCTCCTCTTCTGCCTCTGTTGTGTGCTGGGAATGATGCAGAGCATCACCGCTGCTGTGCCTGGGGTGGGCATCCTGCCTGCAAGGGCTCTGTGGCTCAGTGCCACCCATGAAGCTGGAGCAGCTGTGCCAGAACCACACAGCCATGGTGACTGGGGTTTGCACCCAGGCCTGCATGTGCAGGTGCAGGGAGAAAGTTCTGGTGGTTAGGAGCTTTTGCCTGTTCCTTGGCCAGCAGATGTCACACATGTGCCTCTTGTGGAATCTGGGGGTTCTCCAGCCTACATTGGCAGGGCTCCAACACTGGCCCAAACCTTGGGAGCGCTATGGTGACCTCCCCTGTCGAGAGACCCAGGGACAGACTGGGCAAGCAGTGCCTTGCCAGCAGAAGATGCAGGACTGACCTTCTGCGATGGCCTAGCCGCTGTCATCCACCTCCTCATTCCCTTCTTGGGCTGGTCCAGGCTGCACACAGCAGTCCTTGAGCTCTCCATCGCAACTGCTCCAGCCGGAGTCATAAAGCACGTGGAGGACATCCCCTCTCCCTGGTGGGCAGGGGCTGACTGCTCCTGCCTGGCACTGCTGCCTGGCCAAGATCACCTGCCCTTTCCAAAGCTGGAGGCTCTGCTCTGCCAGGTATGTGAACTGGGAAGAGATGGTGATGCTGGACACAGGGGCTTGATCTGTGTCTTCTCGATTGCTGCATAAGCTGGCTGCGCAGCCTCTCAGTGGAGGAATGGGGTTAGGTGTCTGTGTCATGTCTGCCTGTCTGTGAGGAGCCAGGAACCGAAGACTGCTCTGAAGACCTGTCTGGGGATCACCCAGCTGCTGTGGAGAAGAACCCAATGTCTCTTCTGTGCCAGCCTGCAGGACAGCCCTCACTGGAGAGCCAGTGCCTACCTCTGCAGTGGCTACTGCCTCAGAAGATGTAGGAGGATGTTTGAAAGCTTTTAAAGATGTCCTTGTCCCAGAACATGTGAGCAGAGCTGCTCTGGCAGGAGAGGGGGAAGACAGGCTGGCAGTAAGAGGCCCCAAAGCTGGAGCAGGGTTCCTGGTGATGCCTGGTGCTGCTTGCTAACGGGGGAAGCTCCACAGGGCCCCTTTCCACAGGGGTGTAAAACATCTCTGCCTACCTGAGACGTGCACGTGTGCCCAGACTGGGCTTGCGCTCGGTGCTTCCTTGGAGGAGGAGGTGTCCTGTGGGAAGGAGCCCTCCCAGTGTCAGTGTGCTTTCCCCCATGGCACTGACAGCTTGAGGAGTAGATGCTGCAGCAAGGTTGCAGGAGAGTTTGGGGGCAGTTTGGCTGGGAGAAGCACTCTGCAGGTAGGTGGCAGCCTGAGCACACTGGAAGACTCCTGTGTCAGCTGGAGAGTCTTGTGGTGAGCAGGACTCAGGTTAAAACTAGCCCTGTGATGGAGGAACCAGTGGCTGGGTGGTATCCCGGGAGCCAGCTGCCCTTGAGCAGCATGCTGCTGGGCGAGAGGTGCATGGTCACCACTCTGGAGCCCACACTACAGCCCTGGCAAGGGCTAGTTCTCCCATGGCGACAACTACATCTCTTGCAGGCTTCTGTCCAGTCTGAGGCTGCCTAGATGGCAGCGGCCAGCAATGAGGTGATGTGTTTCTAAACCGCTGCCCAGTCACTCGCCTTCAGATGTGGTTGCTAGCGTGTCAGGAGCGGTGCACACTGTTCGTGTGGACATACACAGGTGTAACGTGGCCCATGAAGAGCTCTGCCTTTATCTGGCAGGGAAGCAGGTCTCTGTGATTGTGCTCTCTCTGTCTGGTACAGCAATGTCTTTGGTGCCCAAACTTGAGTACTCCCTTGGGTGTGTGATACAAAGGGTCAGAAATGCGATGGTATAGCCCTGAAACCTGCCTCTCAGCTGCCAGCTCTCCAGCATATGTTCTCTGCACCGGGCAGATGGTCGTGGGCTTTCTGTCGAGAAGGGGTGGGAGATGAGTCCGTTTTGCTTCAAGTAGAGTCCATGGCTGTGGGCAGATGGCCATGTATCCTGGGTGCTTCTGGCTTAAAGCTGTCTCTGCTTTCATCCCGGGAAAAGACTCGGATGGTGGCAATGCCTCTGTACACAGCTCAGCCCAAGGGTTGCCTGCCCTGCTGTCCTGTGAGCTCACCGGGCAGGGACACTGCAGCGATGTGGCTCCTGGTGGTGCAGTGACAGCAGGGCAGGAGGCATGGCCGCCATCCCCAGTGCTGGCCCACAGCAGTGGGTGTGGTGACATGGTGGTCAGGACATGGATGTGGTTGCCTTACATAGCAGGGCTTACTGAGGCAAGGCAGAAACCCTTCCCATGGAGCAGAAGGTGCGGGCTGAACATTTCCATCCAGTAATGTCCCAGCACGGGGCAGGGTGGTGACTGAGCCACTGCACAAGGTGTCACAGTTCAGGGTGTCCCCAGCAGCAGTGTCTGACTTCCCCCCCAGCAGCAGTGTCTGACTTCCCTAATGGTGGGATTACTGTGCAACAGAGAGAACCCAAAGCTTTTCTGATCTTGGAGCTGTTACTCAGGAACTTACCAAGCAGTGTTGCCATCTTGTCATCTGCGCTCTGGAGCCAAAGCAGTGAGCTGCTTGGAACAGGCTGGGGTTACTCCTTGAACCAGTTGCTGTGACCCCCATGTCTTTAAGAGAAGAGAAGCAAAGCACACAGGTGGCTGGTCTTTACTGGGCTGCCCTTGTCCCTGGTGTGCTGCTGCTGCTGCCTGGTCTGCTCTGGTGGGACAGGAGCCCTCTCCTGTTTCTGTGTCTGAGGTGTTTGTGGGTGCACTGCTGTGGCATCTGTCCTGGGGTCACTAGCACCTGAGTGGAGCCAAGTGTGTGGCTGTTTTGGTTGACATTTTCTTGGGTGGGGGAAGCAATGGTTTCCTGCTCTGCTGTGTGACTCTGCTGGTTACCGTGGGGTGCCAGGTAAGTGAGTGTCCAGGCAGAGGCTGTCTGTGGCACTGGGTTCCTCAGAGGCTTCCTGGCTGCCTCTGCAGCACTGGGTTTATGTGGCCTGTCTGTGTGCCTTGCAGGCTCTGAAAAGGAAGCCAGACCTCTTCCTGTGTAGCAACCTGGATGTGAAAGCAGTGTTTCAGTGTGGTGAGTACCATGGGCATTGGCACACATTCCGAGTTGCTCTGTGAAGCCACCCTGCTCCTTCTACAGAGCTGGGCACAGACCAGCCAGGAGCTGGGAACCACAGGGCTAGTTTGGGCTGGCATGTGCTGTTCCTGGCTGCTAACCCGAGTGATTTATTTTGCAGGTGTCCTTTCGCTCAAGTTTCCTGAGGCCCCAACAGTCAAAGCATCGTGTGGCTTTTTTGTGAGTATCATGGCATCACGCAGCTCCCCAGAGCGAGGAGGGCAGGAGGGGAGCTGCAGGTTGGGCATGGGTGCTGCAGTTGTAGAGCCTGCCCAGGCACTGAGCGGGCTGGGTGCTGTGTTGCAGACGGAGCTGCTGCCTCGCTGTGGGGAGATCGCTCCGGTGGGACAGGTTGTGCACGAGAATGGCAAGGTGCTGCTGCAGGCTGTGCTGGAGGTGAGAGATGCTATGACAGCTCTGGGCTGTAGTCCAGGGCAGCACCCCTTTGGAGCTGGGGTAGAGAGCCCCTGTAGCACGGGTGGGTGACACTGGAGGCTCAGCAGGGTCTGTGTGTCCTGTGGCAGGGTGTTGGTGGCCAGGCTTCCCGCAGCCTCATGGATCACTTTGCAGAGATCCTCTTTGCCTTGAATAAGCACTGCTTCAACTACCTGAGCCTCTGGATCAAGGAGGCCATGCAGCAGGATGGATTCCCATCAGCCCGTGTCAGTCCTGAGCAGAAGGAGACCTTTAGCCAACAGATCCTCAGGTTTGTGCACCCCTCCCTGTACTGGCTGTGCCCCATGTGTAGTGGGAATCACACACACACCCCCCTGCCCCCAACCTGATGTGGACAGGTGTTGTCCCTCCTGCTTCATGGTTGTCCCCTCCGTCTGTCTTAGCAGAGAGCGTGTGAACAAGCGGCGAGTGAAGGAGATGGTGAAGGAGTTCACGCTGCTGTGCCGAGGGCTGCATGGCACAGAGTACACAGCAGACTACTGAGCACCTGGCCAGGATTGTGGACAGTTTGTCCGGATCAGCTCTTCCCTGCAAGGAAGTCCCCTCCTCCTCCCCACCCTGCTGCAGTACGGCTCTAGTAGAATAACCCTCCACCTAGAATTAACCCACTCAGGATGCTCCTCAGCTAGATTTGGTGGCCGCATCTCGGTGTCAGCATCTTTGTTTTCCCCAGCATGCTCCCCCCTCACAGGGGACAGGAGTGTCGGCTGCAGGAGGCAGCGGTGGGATAGGGGGGAGCCTGGGCACAACTGACCCAGCATGGGCTGCTCTGCACCCAGGCTACTGGCCCTTCCCTGGCACTTCCGCATGGGTTCTCATGCTCATGATGGGGAGCCTGCCCCTGTGCCCATGGCAGTGGCTGGCTAGGCAGGGGAGACTCGCCCCCTGCTCGTTTGTACGTGTGTGGTTGGGAGGGGGGAAGCCCTGCACCTAATTATATTAAGAATATTTCTATGTTATGGCTGTCATTATTGCTGTGCCCAGACTTTGCCTGCCCCTTACCTCTGCGGAAGATCCCATCAGATGGGGTTAAATCAAGGTCAGGATACCTCAAAGCTTCCTGTCCTCTCTGGCTTCAGGAGGGATGTGAAAACCAGTTGCCCCCACCCCAGTTGCCAAACCCTCCTGCCTGGCACACAAAGGGCCAGACTCCTATCTCCATCATATACTGGGTCCTCCTGCAGCATGGGGTGTGTGCGCCCAACTCCTCTGTGAACAGAGAGCAGGGGTTCGTGCTCAGATCCCCTTCACTCTGCTTTGGCTCCCCACTCCACCCTGTGGCAACCGTGTTCATTCTTAAGACCCTGTTGTAGTTTTCTGTTCTCTGGGGCTAGTTTTAGGAGATGCATGGGAGCTGCACTCACAGAGCAGGCACTGTGACCTGGCATTTTCATGCTGGGACACTTGGTACCACCCCGGTCTATACCTGTCAGCCCACATGTTATTCTGTAAGACAATTCACTCACAAGTCCTTTTCAGTTCAGCTTTAGTTAGCAGCAGTAGCTCACACAAGTCTCAAGTCCTGGTGCTGTGGGCTCGTGCAAAGCTGCCCTGAACTGGAGAGCCCTCAACCAGGGAGTTTTCAGAAGCTGGGTCTGGGTGTCCTAGCCCTGCTGCTGCCCTGGTCACGAGCCTGGGTGCTCCTGCAGTCCCACTGCACTGTCATCCAAGGCCATAACCAGCACAGGCCCAGGTGATGGCAGGTCTGGACCCTCTGGGGTCCAGCATCTGGTGGCAGGCAACATCCAGGCTCCCACAATCTTCCCCACTCCCGGCTGGGTACAGGTATTGCTGCCGACTCATGGGTGCTCACACCCCTCATCTTCATAAGCAATGGCAATCCCTCGTCGGCCCTGCACAGCCTTGGAGACGGGTGTCTGGCCCAGCTGTTGCTCCAGGCCCCGCCATTTGCGGGACTCCAGGAAGGAGGCTAGAAGGAGAAAGAAAGGCAATTGATACTGAGAGCAGGGAGGTGGCATCACCCCTGCACCAGGACTTAAACCCAACGTGGAACTGGATCACAAACCAGCAGGGCTGATCTCTGCAAGGGCCCGTGTCTGGTCCCTGCAGGCCAGGGTGGTGCTGGCTGGCTGCTGGGAGACTGGAGGGTCACAGAGGTGGGCAGCACGCATCTCCCCCGTGATCAGCGACATGTCAGGAATGGCCTCTGCTGCAGGGACAGCTGGTGGGAGCTCAACATATGCACAGGCACCTGCCAAGAAATGGTAATGGCAGCCTGGTGCTTGCATTATTCTCTGGTCAGCACAGAGCCAGGGAACCTGCAGGCTCCAGGCAGGGGAGCCGGGCAGATTGCACCACTGGAGGGTGTTGAGCAGCTGGTTTCTAGGTATTACCTGGCAGCAGCTCTCGAAAGTCAGTCAGGTAGTTTCCCGTCCATTTGCGGCCTGGGTTACAGGCCAGCTCCAGCTCATAGGGGGTCACAACAGGTCGGTAGAAGTCACTGGAGTCCAGCAGAGAGTTCTGAGCACAAGCTACCAGCACAAAGATGTCCACCTCCAGGAAGTTGGCCAGCTTGGCAGGGTTCGGCTTCCCCACAGCCAGTGTGTAGCTACGCTTGCCAGCTCGGCACAGAAGGTCCCGGATGTGCTGCAGCACAGCCATGTAGCCAGCCACACCAAGAGTGCCCACCAGGATGCCCACCACATGGGCATCTCGGGCTCGTTCCACCAGGTAGAGGCGTCGCATCAGAGCTCGGTTGACATTAAAAGTCTCATGGCGGCCACAGCCGGTGATGGGGTCAAAGGAGCTGAAGGGACAGCAGTTCCAGGTCAGCATGAAGCTGGTGAGGGCCAGGCCTTCTGTTCCCACATAAAACATGGCACAGTCCTGCAGCCCTCCCAGTGTCTCCACCATGAACTGGCGACCAAACTGCCGCACCTCCCCAGGCAGAGCTGGGCCAGGAGGGTCCTCACACAACACTTTGGAGAAGACAATATTAGGGTACTCAGGGCACAATTGCTGCTCCAGCTCACCTGAAAGGAGTGAGAATGAAATACAGCCATGCATTTCTGTCCTACAGAAAGTGTGACAGCAGATTAGGAGACAGGAGAGGAAAAAAATCAAGGCTGAGGACTGTTTCCCTGCCGCTGTATCACCCCCTGGCAGCTCTGCAAAGCTCAGAGCCCTCCCTGCCCCAGAGCACTCACCCATTGCATGGACATAGACCACATCACTCAGCACGACGACTCGGCTCTGCCGGTCAGGGTAGAGCTCCCGGAAGGCTTCTGCACAACGCCCAATGTCCAGAGGCTGCTGCCCAAAGATGTGCAGCACCGGGAGCCTTCTGCAGGGGCTGAGGCAGGCTGAGCCATAGTGCAGCACCACCTCAGCACCTGCATGTTCAGCGGCCAATTCGTCCACACAGCAGCTGTAGGGAGAGATGACCCAGTGTCAGATGAGCTTTTGTTTGCACAGAGACAATATCAAGTCTCCTCTGGAGACATTCAAAACCAGCCTGGATGTGTTACTGTGTGATCTTCTCTAGGTGATCCTGCTCTAGCAGGGGGTTGCACTAGATGATCTTCTGAGGTCACTTCTGACACCAACCAGGAGGCTGTGATTCAGCGAGTTCTGCACTACGGAGCTCTTCCTATTCACTGGCACCTCTGTCCCCAGCAGCTCCAGCCCTGGGCCCAGCAAGGCATAGAACAAGCAGTCCCGCTCCCGCCTGCGGAGGAACCCTGGGAGGCCGCACACGGACCTGCCGTACGTGGTGTCTCCCAGGATGTACATCTCCGCTCCAGTCGCCGCCTCCATCCGGGCTGCCACCGTCGCCGCGTCCGCCAGGAGCTCGTCGGGGAACTGCAGTGCGACCTGGGCGGAGGACAGGGCCTGAGGCACCGTGGGGACGCTGGGAGGCACCGAGAGAAGAAAGGAACCTGGAGAGCCCCGGCCCTGCTCACCTTGCGGAACCCGCCGCCGCGCACAAAAGCGGCGGCCCGGCCCATCTCGTAGAAGCTGTCGAGGTCCCCGTGTGATGGTGACGCCGCCGCTGGGCTCAGCTGCCGCTGCAGCGCAGCCTCCCCCGAGCTGCTGAAGGCCGCGGCCATGCTGGGGGCGGGGACCAGGCCTCGCGCGCGCCGTCTCTGCGACCGCTGCGGGACATGGAACCGGCCAATGAGAACTCGCCCAGCTCGCAGAAACCCCACCCCCAACTGCGCGCGGCCTATCGCGCCTCACGGCGGAACTGGGGCGGGGAATAGCAGCCAATGGGCAGACACGCCCGTCGTGGTGCGTCATAGGCTGCGCGGTTCCCAGGCGGTGGCCATGCTGCGCAGCCAATAGGCACCGGTTTGACGCTACTTCCGCTCCGGCGCCAGCGGTTCCGCTCCCCTATCCCGCGCGGGTCAGGTGACCGGCTCGCTTGCGCCCGGCCGGCTGCGCTCCGTCCCGCACCGCTGCCGCCATGACGGGGCTCGCGCTGCTCTACTCGGGTCTCGGCCTGGCCTTCTGGACCACCCTCCTGGGTGTCGGTCAGCAACGGGAATGGGCCGGGGCACCGGGCTGGGAGGTCGCAGGGGTTGAGGGGGGCCTGCTTGGGGAACATAGGGCCGGGGGATGGACCCCGGGGGGCAGACAAGGCGGCGGTGACAGAGCCGGGGGTGGCAGACGGGGCTGTACTGTGAGGCGGGAGAGGCCTCTGTATGTGAGGAGAGAGACCACGGTCTGGCCTGTGTCTGTGTTGCGGGTTGCTGTGGCGTGGAAAAGGAAGGCAGGGTCGAGGCGTGCAATCGAGCGGGTGCAAAGAAGGGCAGCAACGTTGGAGAAGGGTCTGGAGAACCAGTTTTATGAGAAGCGGCTGAGGAAGCTGGGGCTGTTCAGTTTGAAGGAGGCTGAGGGGAGACTTTATCGCTGCCTACAACCACCTGAAAGAGTGTAGAGAAGTGCCTGTTGGTTGCTTCTCACAAATAACTAGTGATAGGTCAGGAGGAAGTGGCCTCAAATTGCACCAGGGGAAGTTTAGGTTAGACATTTTTATTGAAAGAAAACGTTGGAACAGGCTGCCTAGGGAGACACTTGAATCTTCATCTCTGCATGTGTTTAAAAGTCATGTAGATCTGGAGCTTAGGGATGTAATTTAGCAGTGGGCTTGGTGCAGTCAGGTTAATAGTTGCACTCTATAAATATTAAAGGTCTCTTCTAACCTAAATGATTGTGTGTTTCTAGCATTGTAACTCCCCCTGTGGCTGAAGTGCTCAGGGACTTGCCCATAGCCTGTTGTGGAGCTTCTCAGCTTGGACAGTTACCCCCTGGGTGATGCTTTTAGCTGCAGCCCCAGAAGGCTTGGGCTCACAGTTTTCAGCACTCAGATTCTATCTGTTTGAGCAGTTGATTTGCTTCTCTGCATGTATGAGAGCAGAAAGGTGCTGGTGCCAGTCAGGGGCTGTATTTGGATTTGACATGTTTTTCTCAAGCAGTGACAGCTGGTGTCTCCTGAATGCTTTGCAAAGCTATGGTGGCATGAGGAAACGTGTGAGCTTTTTGGGATGATGGCTGAGCTGCTGTGTGGTTGTGTTGCAATTTTTAGTGGTTCAGGTGCTGCTGCTGACGTTTTGCTCAACAGTGCTGCGGGTGTATTTAATGCCCAAGGGGTAGAGGGAAACTTTGTGCTGGAGCTACTGATTATGTCTTCTTTCAGCACAGAGTTAAGTGACCACAAGCCAGGCAGAAGCTGGGGATTTCCTCCTCAGTGTTTGGCTGAGTGGAGAGTCAGAAGCAAAAGATATCTCACTCCCTCATGTTTCCAGTGCCTCGTGAACCTAGTGGCAGACTTAGGGCTGCCTTACTGGGTTCTCTGAATCATGTGGTTTGCAGCAGCACAGATGCATGCTGCAAGCTTGAGGCCATTGGAAAAAATCTTAATGAGATGAGCCTGGATGCTCTTAACTTCCCCTACTCTGTTGCAATCTCTTTTTTGGGGAAGCCATGAGCAGGAAGCACACTCAGTACAGTGTTGTGGTGCTTCTTTATGCTTTCCCAGCTTGTCCCCTGCTTTGGTGTTGCTGCCCCAGCTTTTTTGGGAGCCTACAGGGCCTAGAGCCAGAGCTCACAGGAAAATACCCTTCACACTGTTTCTTTTGTGTATGAATCCAAGGCTACACCTTTTGAGCAGTCAAAGGAGCCCTGAGAATCTGCCCTGAGCTGGTTTTACCTCTTCTTACCACTCCTGGGAAGTGGGAGCAGCTGAGGCTGGCTGGGTTCAGTTCCTGCTCTGCCATCCAAGCAACAAAACCAAAACACAAGTCACAGACTGGCTGTGCCCAGCACTGTAGGTCTCATCCCTGAAGGTCACCAAGCATGTAGCTGGGATGTGGCATCCCTCTGTGCTCCCTGGCCACAGTGGCACCATTTATAATTCGTGTGTGTTGCTGCAGGGGCATCCTGATTCTGTGGGTGGAAGAGGAGACCAGTGTTACTGTTATCTATTTTGTGGTCAGCTTGCTTACCAGTTCCCCTGGGTGCTGAACCCCATTGCTCAGGAAAGGAAACGATTAGTACCCTAGAGTGAGGGTGCTCAGGATGCCTTGCTGTGCTGAAGCACCAGAAGCCCTAGTGTGGGATGAATCATCCCACAGATCTCAGGCTGTGGGCAGGGAAGGGCTTCTCCCAAGTAGGGCCCATGGTCCTGTTTCCTCTTTTTCCAGACATATACCAGGTTGGTGCCCCAGAGCTACAGTGTCTAATCAGCAGTGGTAGAGCGAGCCCTTCAACTTCTATTTGGTGTGCAGCAGACAGTGCCATGCTGCCTGTGCTTATCTGCTCCTGAGAGTCAGGTCACTCTCTTTTCCAGCTGTGCTGCGGTCTTTGTGACTCACACAAAGATCAAATGTCTCTTCTGCTCTGCAGCCATGGTTCTGCACTCTTGAGCTTGGAGCAAGGCAGGGTTTTGGTGTGAGCACCGCTTCTCCAGCTATTCAGGGCTGTCATTGTGACTCCTCTCTGTGATTGGCCCAGGAAGAGAACACTTGGGGAGTACAGCAGGGTGAGCTGTCTCTGTAATCCCTCCCTGGAAAGTAAAGGGCCGTTCTGAGTTTCTTGGGCTGGACTTTGTCAAGAGTACATCTTTCTCTGGAAGTACCTAACCCTGAGGGAAATGCTGCAGTCAGCAGGAAGGTCTTCAATATCTTCAGCCTTGGAAAGGAAAGTGCCAGGGGCAGCTGCAGCTTCTAATGTTGACGGACTTCTGGGGAGCAGCATTGACTGGGTGGGATGGTGATGGATCAGCTTGGGATGGTCAGTCAGGGCACAGTTTTGCTCTTCTCTGTAAGAGAGATGAGCTCACAGCTGGTCACCTGGTGCTGTGACGCTCCAGTGGAGCTGAACCATTGGCTGATGCTGATTGAGACCATGCTGGGGCACAGGGCTGTGGGTTAATCTTGAGCCCCTGTAACCCAGCATGGTGCGTGGGTGCTCAACAGGGTCAGAGAACAGAAAATTGGTGCAACAACCAGCACAGTCCTCTTTCAGGCAAAAACTAGGATGGAACCTGGGGCTGTCATAGGCGTGGGATGTGTCCATCCTGTACTGATGTGAGAGTGCTGGGGTACCCTGCTCCACAGCTTTGCATGCCTGAGCCAGTCCTCCAAGTAACCTGCCTGTGTGCTGTGCTGTACTCCTAGGCCTCTGTTATGGGGTGTTGGAGGTGGGGGAGTAAAGGGCTGGTATCTGATGTTTGAAGGTCCTTGTGTCACTCTTGTTTTCCAGGGATCTGCTACACAATATTTGACCTGGGCTTCCGTTTCGATGTGGCCTGGTGAGTTCCATGTCACTATCAGCACCCTCAGGGCTGTGTGAGGAGATTAATTGTGTTGGTAGTGCCTGCAGCGAAGAGTCTTTGCCTTTGAGGGATGGGCAGTGGTTGCTGAGTTGCAAGGGAACACAAGCTACAGTGAGCAGGGCCTCTTGTCCCCTGTGGGTGGGATGGATGCAGCCCATGTGTACTGGTGGCTGGCTCCATGTGGGCTGCTGGTGCAGCCATTACTGCCCTTCCCAGCCCAGACTGCCCCTTCACAGTGAGGGTTTGGGAGGAAGAAGTCCATGCAGGTGAGGGTCCTAGTACTGGCTGGCAGAGAGGTTCTTACATGCTAGTGTCTGACAATGCCTGGCCCATCTTGGGCTGCATGGTTGGCTGGACAGGGCACCTGTTTGGGGGCTGTGTGCCATGACTAGAGGGACTCAGCCTGTGTGCTAACTTGGGGCACTTCTTCCTTTCCAGGTTCCTGACGGAGACCTCACCCTTCATGTGGTCCAATCTGGGCATTGGCCTGGCCATCTCCCTGTCTGTGGTGGGAGCTGCCTGGTGAGTGGGGCTGGCTCTGCAGCAGGCTCCTGCTAGCCCACAGTAGCTGTTTTTACACTGCAGTTTCCCCCATGGCAGGGCAGGAGTAGAATAGCAAGTACTTACAGGGCTGTGGAGCTGTGTGAGTCACCAGAGCAGTGGGGCCAGGCTGCTGTGCTCCTTGGGAGACTGGGCAGACTTCCTCACAGGCTGCAAAAGCAGTAGAGAGGCAGAGATGACCCTGGATCTCTGGAAGCCTTAATTCCTGCGCCCATGTTGTGCAGGCATAGCTTCTGTATCCCAGCAGTTCCACTGGTGCAGGTGGTGGAGCTTGGGACCCAGAGGTGGACAGGTCGAGTCTGCAGTGTCACCCACCTGCATGCCTGATTTTTTTGCTCAGCTGGAAGGTCCATGTTTCCTTGTTGAATCCTGCAAATGCCAGACCCTCCACCAACCACTCTTGTCTGCCACAGGGGGATTTACATCACAGGCTCCAGCATCATTGGTGGTGGAGTCAAAGCCCCTCGGATCAAAACCAAGAACCTGGTCAGGTAAGCACAGACCTGGGGTTAATGCTTCTGCTATGCCTGAGCAGGGCAGTTCTCAGCCTGGTGCAGAGGCTCCTGTCCTATCTCTAGCTGTGTGCTGCTGGCAGACCAGTCCTTGCTCAGCTGCTGGTACTGTTTGCTTTCAAAACAAAGAGCCCTAACGGAGCCAGAGTGCAGCTTTGAAGAGTCACTGTGTGCTGTCACTCAGTGAATGGGCCCAGTGTGTTCAAAACAAACATCCTGGCTGGGGTGAGTGTTCTCCTGGTTAGACCTTGCAGCAGCTCTTCCCTGAAGGAGCAGAATGGATCTGGCAGAGGGCAAGACATCCTGGGTCTGCTTCCCTCAGGGCTGCCACTGCTTCCTTGAGTGGTGAAACACAATCAGCGTCCAACCTTTGTTTTTGGCAGCTCCCTCTTGTTTGAGATGAAAACACTGGGCAGGCTGGGCTGCATTTCTGCCCTTGACAGCAGTGGGGCAGGCTCAGATACGGCTGTGGAAGAGTCTGGCAGCTGGCTGAACAAGAAGCGGTGGAGGCTGCTCAGTGTAGGGCAGAGCCTGAAACACTGATCAAACTGATCAAGACAATGTACTCAGACTTCACCTTTCTCCCACAGCATCATTTTCTGCGAGGCTGTGGCCATCTATGGAATCATCATGGCAATTGTCATCAGTAACATGGCTGAGGTATGGGGGTCCTGCCAGCTTTGTAGTCACAGTGGGGATGGCCAACTGGGCTTGGGCCAGAGTTACAAGTGGAGGTCCTGTGGGGACTTTGGACACTGTTGTGGCTCTGGGAGCCCCTGGACTGATGGTCTGTGCAGTGGGACTTGACTGTGCTGAAGAGTGGGTTGGGGCAGCCTGCACAAGGCAGGTATCATGAAACCACGAGGGAACGTGGAGTCAGAGACAAGCTCTAGCCAGAATTTGCTGCCTTATACCATAATGGGGACAGGTACCTCTCTGAGATTGTGGACCTGACATTAACATTGGCCCTGGGCTTTCTTTCAGCCTTTCTCTGCAGTCACTCCCAAGGCAATTGGAGCCAGGAACTATCATGCAGGTAAGGACTGCTTGATCCGTGGTGCTGTTACTGTGAGTAACACAGCCTGACTGCCACACCCTGACTGCCACCTTCTGACTGGGCCATGGCCTGCTGCTGGTGTCTGAAGGACATGTGACACTTCTGAATAATGCAGCTTTTCAATTACCTTCTGGAAGCCCTCCCACACCCTTCTGGGCTGTGCTGCCCAGCAGCACCCCTGCTGCCCCTGGAGCTGGAGCACACCTGGAGCAGTGCTGCTCCCAAAAGGAAGACACTGCTGGTGCTTGGCAGCTCTGGGTCTTCTGTCACCTTGAGGCAGAGCTGCTGCAGTGTGCCCTGGATGCAGGTAGAAACGGATTGATTACTCCATGCTCTTGCAGTGCTCCTCTCTTGCAGGTTTCTCCATGTTTGGGGCTGGCCTGACTGTTGGGTTGTGCAATCTCTTCTGTGGGGTCTGCGTGGGCATCGTGGGCAGCGGGGCTGCCCTGGCTGATGCCCAGAATGCCAGCCTCTTCGTCAAGATCCTGATTGTGGAGATCTTTGGCAGTGCCATAGGGCTGTTCGGGGTCATCATTGCTATCTTGCAGGTACCTGCCTCCTGGGGCCATCAGGGTTATGTGAGCACAAGGTGCCTGTCACCCTTAAGTGCTCTGCAGCTTACAGATCCATACCTGGTTCTTCAACATAACCCTTTGTGTTGGGATGAGGTGGCTGCTTACAGGGTTTTGGGTTGGCACAGGTCTCCCCACAGCAAACTCTGCCTCTTTGCAGCAGTGTGAACTCTTGACTGCCCCTCTGAGTGACTGTCACTGAGTGTGCCACCTCTGGTGCACCTTGTGCGATGTTTGTGTCTTATCAGTGGGGCTGATAAGCTGTCTGCAGCTTCTGCACAGTTGTGGGGTGCTTGAGTGGGATTGGGGTGCTGGGCTGGGTTTTTTGGGCCACTGCCTAACCTATCTTTTTTTTCTTTCTAGACATCTAAAGTAAAAATGGGGAACTGAGCCCCGTCTCACCCAGCTTGTTCCAGCCCGCCCCAAGAGGTGCTGTATATACTTATTTAATGTTTCTATCCCTGATTGGGGCGGGAGCTGCCCAGTGGCAGAGCAGGAGCCGGTCTGTGAGTCCCATCTTGATGACTGGTTGGCTCCTCTGAAGAAACAAATTTTCAGTGTGAATTCTGCCCCAGCTACCTGACCCAGGCCCCGGGGCCCTGCTGCTGCGTGTCCCCGGTGTGTGTAGAATCAACCACCAGTGCAGTTCTGTGTCTGTGAAATAAACATGGTTCTGGTCCAAAGATGCAGCTTGTGCTCTGCCCTGTGCAAGCTGGGGAAGCTCCCAGAGAGCAGGTCCCTGCTCAGACATTACTCTCCGTGCCTCTGGTGAAGCCTGTGTCCTGATCCAGGAGCATGGTGGTGTCCTTTCTGTGTGGGATTAATCCTGCTGCCTGCTCAGCCTGCAGGAGGACACCCTCTCTGGGCTAGGGGAACCCAGACCTCTGCTTTGCTGCCCAGAGCAGGTAGGAAGCTGCTGGAGCAGACAAGAGGCAGCTCCATGCTGCCTCAGCTAGGCTCCTACCACGGCTGGCACTGTCTCACACAGGGAGTACTGGAGGCACAGGCACAAGCTAGCTTGGGCCTTTCGGCTTCTGTCCAGGTTGTTCAGTGCAGAGTGTACACAGCGTCCATGGCCCCATTGTGCAGCAGGGGAGGAGCACCGCAAGGGCAGAGGAGCAAAGCTTGTTACCTCTTCCGAAGTTGTCCTCCAGCCAGCAGCTCCCTTGTCTGACTTGTCTGTGTGCTGCTGGGTGCCAGGGCTCACCATCTGTGGTCCTCTTCTACTGGGGGGCCCTGGTGAAGATTGCTGAGGTTGGGATGCTTCATGCTGGATCTAATCCTCTCTCCCTGGCTGCTGTGAATGCAGCATGGTGAAGCCTGGCTGCAGGACAGCTGGTCCTGCAGCTTACCTGCTGCCAGGGCGAAAGGAAGATGAAGGTCCTTCTGCCCTGCAAAGAGGCTGGAGCTGATGGTTGTAGAGTCTGATATATGCAGCACAGAGAGCCCTCATGCTGCCAGCACTCCACCATCAGGGAAGGACTGATCCCTGGTGCTGTTAGTGCTGTGTCAGAGCTGATGCATGCCTGGAGCTGCCCATCTCTTCCCACCTGGATATCACAGACCTGGACAGTGGTGGGTAGCCTGGGAAGGGTTCATGGCTGCTTTGCCCTTGGACTAGGGCTGCTCTCTCTGCCTGGGCACTCTGAGCTCTGCTCATCTCCTGCCACTGCTCCACTGTGCATTTTGGGACAGCAGTGTGTTTCAGCCCTCGGTGCAGGAAGACTGCTGGGCTGAACCAAGCTCCTGTTTCTGCTATGTGGTCTCTTGCACTAGAGGCTAGGACTTTGGATGCCCCACTGAACTGCACAGTCACAAGCTGGGCCCTGCCCAGTAGTTTTGCCTGTCCTGACTGAGGCATGTACCGTCATCCTCTGGTGTTGCTGCAGCCCAGAGACATCTGTCTTTTAGGGAAGGGTCTCATTCTGCCTTAGCTTAATAGAAATGCATTTGCGGTGAGGAGTCTCAGTCTACTAGGTGTGCTTTTTTTTCAGCCCTCCAAATCCTGCCTGTGTGTGTGTCACAGCTTTGATAGGGGAGTAGACTCCAGACCTGCCTGGAGGCTGCTTGTTGGTCTCATGGTGGCCAGGGTGGCACATGTCCCACAGCCAGCAGTTGCGAGGTGAGCACGCCCTGCACTCCCTTGTTCTAAGTGTGCGCTTGGGTGCTAGGACCTGGGTGTGCTGAATACCTGCTGCTCAAGCATGGAGAAAGAGCTTAAGCAGGGCCCTGGCATCTTGCATCGTGTCTTATTTAGGAGCAACAGCAGGAGCTGGAAGATCATTTTGTGATCATGTGTAAGTACTCAACAGGAGAAATGCCACCTGCCCAAGCGCTGGAGGCAGAACCTGGACACTGTTCAGCAGAAAGGAGCAGAGATGAGCTGATTGAATGCTGCTCCACAGTTTGGAAGACTTGAGGGAAAACCTTTGCTTGGGTGGGTTACCAGGTACAGGGCACAAGTAGAGAGAGGCCTTAGGGGACAGGGCCTGGCAAGAGGGGCAAGCTGTGAGTGGCACAAAAACCACTCTTAGTGGGCCCAGCCCAAGATCCTCTGGTGACACCTTTGAGTGGGGAAAGTGGTAATTCTGTGTTTCCTAGCAATGAAACGAGGAAAGGCAGCGTGGGATGGGAGGAGGGGGGTGGGGAAGAGACAACCACTAATAGGTGGCCACAGGCACTTAGCCAGAACCAACACTCGGGGACGCGGGAGTCGCCCTGGGTGGGGCCGTGGGACTTTTGGGACAACAAAAGCGGGGAATTAGGGGGGACAGAAAGAAACACCCCGCGGCACCTAGGGTGGGGGTGCGCAGGCACTGTGTCATAGGGGAGTGGGAAGAGTGGGAGGAATGACTGTTC
>JAOXOE010000698.1:19178803-19218599 GCA_028565055.1 Phoeniculus purpureus
TCTTCGTTGCCCTACGCTGGACTCTCTCCAGCAGCTCCACATCCCTCTTGAACTGAGGAGCCCACAACTGGACACAACACTCCAGGTGTGGTCTCACCAGGGCAGAGTAGAGGGGGAGAAGAACCTCTCCTGATCTACTAACCACCCCTCTTCTCCCTTTTGCTTGGGAGGTTGTGATATTAGGTCCCTTCCAACCCTGGTAATACTGTGATACTGTGATACTGTGATCCTCATCTGCCCCGCAGGGACCCTCTTTGCCCCTTGGGACAAAGCAAAGGGCTACAAGATTTGCCCCGTTGATGTAAATGTTTTTTTGCTCTTGTGGTGTTGAGTTCTAGGAACGAAGAGCTTGCCAAAGGAAGGACACTTGAGCAAAATACTAATTCTGTTCTTAAAAGTCACCGCCGTGCCTGTGTTGTGGAAATCAATAGCCTTTTCTTATTAATAGAAGCACACCGGAGTAATTGGAAAATTCAGTATTGTGAGGATTTGATATTTCTCATATCAAAACAAATGGGAATCTCAAAGGCTGATGGAATTAAATTGAAGAAGCCAACATTACTGAATTTTTATTCGTTGTTATGTGTGGAAATTCAATGTCATCTCCTTTGTGCTACTTTTGTTCAATTTCACGTGCGTCAATACCCCCATTTTCCAGCCTCCTTCTCCTTCCCCTGCGGTAGTTCAGTGTTGACACCATAAAACACACATAATTTCTCAGTAAAAGCAATTACTGGGTTTGCTTTGTTTATAGTCAAGACCAGCAGTACTCGGTAGCCTACCTGAGTTATCACAGGTTCGATTTTTATGTAGTGTGAAATTATCGGAGATGCAAACGCTGCACCGCGGCGAGTGCCTCAAGATTGCAATAAATACTCCGGACAAAGCGTTCCGCTGCGTGTTCTCCATCCCTTCCGCTTACCTGCCCAGTGCTTCCGCAGCATCGGTGGTGCGTTGTAGGAAACAACTGCAGAAGATAGTGCAGGCAGGAGAAGATCCCTCACCCCCGTGGTGACTGCTGCAGCGGGGCGTGCGGGGCTGGTGCTGGCTGATGGTGATGGAACTACAACCCCACAGGGTTCATCACCAGCAGGTGACAGTGCGTGCTGTCACAGTAAGGGCTAAACTTCATGCAAAATAGTGTTCACTGCTTTCTGTCGTCCCGCTTGTAAAGCTCAGGTCTTCTCTGACTGGGTGATACTGGCTGCTGTTTGACCCAACTGCAAGTCACATCGAACCAAGTAGGTCTTGTGCCCAGCTCAAGGCACTGGCTCAGCAGCCAAAGGTTCTGGTTTTGCAGCTGAGAGGCTGTAAGATGGTAGAGTGTGAGCAGAGCCCTTCAGCCCTTCTAGTAAAACCAGGCGTGAGAAGAGCCCACCAGTTTCCTGGCACTCCCCCCCCACCATGCTCAGAGAGCTCTTGTCAGGTTCTGGGGTTTAGTGGCTCCTCAGTGCCAATTTCTGAGCAGTAAAACAGCAGACTTGTGTTGGAATCAGACCTCTGAAGTAAGGCAACCTGGGCTGGTTAACTGTGATTTAAGCAGTAAATACAGCGTGGTTTGTATATTCGATGACATAAAGAGCCTCTGAACTGCTGAAGACAATTGACTTAGTTGACATCAAACATGAAAACAGAGGGCAGAACCAGATACTGCTTTAGAAAGCAGTTCAGTGTATTCAGCTGATCTTATTCTAGCCAGGGTTTTATTTTTAACTTTATGGGGTTTTTTATAGCATAGCATCAACATAAGGGGCTTTTCTTCATAGTGGGGGGGACCAGAAGAAGTCCAAGCAAATGAGATCCAGCATCCTTCAAGGAGGCAGTGGTAACCATGTTCTCAAAGATGGAAAAACTCAACTGCAAACTAACTGTGCTGGGTGCAGGGAGAGAAAAGAATATGTTGATTGTATTTGTGAAGGCAGCTGGTTACAGACACAAATGAGTCTCGTCATCCCCCGAGTCTGCCACTGGGATGTTTCAGAAACCCATTCAAAACCCATGTGGCACAGGCAGGCAAAAAAACCTCTGGTGCTGGTCACTCGGTGTCCTGTTCTGTGGTATCTGCTTAACACCAGACAGCAGAAACCCTTCAGATCTTTATTGAAAGAGTCATCAGGCCTTGAAACAGGCTGCCCAGGGAGGGGGTTGAGTCGCCAGCCCTGGACGTGTTTCAAGGTCATGGAGATCTGGAGCTCAGGGACAGGGTTTAGTGGTGGCCTTGGGACTAAGGTTGGGTTAGTGGCTGGACTTGATGATCTTGAAGGCTTTTTCCAACCTAAGTAATTCTTTGATTCTGTGATTCATATCCACAGCATGAAAGAAAACAAAGGTCAGGGGAAAACAAAGGAGAGTGTTTGGAGGGAGAAAGTTCCACAAAAGCTAATAAAGAGAATGGCTGTGGTTGTGCAAGTTGGGTTTGGGGGTCTGTGTAGGATTCTCCCCATCAGGCTGCTGCAGGAAGCCAAAAGAGCTTCTCTCCATCTCTACTGATGGAGATCAGTGCTGTCTGTGGTGTCCCTAGGTGCTTCAGGTAAAATTATTGGAGTCCTGTGATTCAAACTACACTTGTTTTTCAGCTAGTTCTCATGCCACCAACCATCATGACAATAACCACTTGCTCGTAAGAGCAACACTTAAACACCGTGCTCCAAGGGTCAGCTTGAGTCCACTTCAGCAAGAGCCTGTTTTAAGAGGATTAGAAAAAGAAGTGCTGTTAGATCAACAGGAAGGATAGAAACACCACTGGCTGAAAACATTAATTAAACTTCGCTAAAGCTTCCACTAGTGCAGCTAAGTCACGAGCACAGGTTTCATGGTGCGTGTGTGCTCCAAGCGGTCTCATCTCAGCAGAGCACTGGAACGGGCTGCCCAGGGGGGTTGTGGAGCCTCCTTCTCTGGAAACATTTAAAACCCTCCTAGATGTGTTCCTGTACGACTTGGTCTAGGTGGTCCTGCTTTGACAGGGGGATTGGACTAGATGATCTTTCAAGGTGCCTTCCAATCCCTACCTGTTGTATGATTGTGTGGTCTCTCTGTCAGCTGTACAGCCCCAGTGTCTGCAGGAGCAGAGAGGAAGGGCATGGCTTTCTCTGCTTAAAACCGAATATGCTGTGGATATGAATCACATTTCTGTCTTCCTGAAGCACAGAGTGTTGCTGTGGCTGAACAAAGTCGAACAACACATCTACCGTGGTCAGCAGGGAAGTCTAACGTGAGTTAGGTGTAGACTGGACTTCAGCTGCTCAGCAGCGTTCAGAGCTGATCACCAGGATTTGTGCTGCTGGTGTCAGTGGCCATAGACCCATCAGAAGCCTGTTGCCCCATCCTCAGGTGGCGAGCGGCTTCATTCCACACCAGCTGTACTTACTGGTGACTTTTTCCCCCCACTGCATTCCAAGTGCTTTCCCATGCAATTTGCTGAATCAGAACTCTGCCACTAGGATGTAACTAGAGGTTAGCTGTTAGACTTGAAAAAAGTAATTAAAGAAAAGCATCACAGCTACGCTTTGCCTTAGTATTGCTCTAGATGATTTCATTATGAGGCAGTTCTGTAAGGAAGCAGCTTTTGCTTTCTCATTTGCTGACGATGACTTGGTACAGTAGTCCCCAGGACTATTTATTCAGTAGAGCTGTAATAAGTGAGTTGCAGCTATTCGGTTTCTCTTTCTTGTTCTGACTCATTTTAACTCCTGGACGTGCAGCTCCTTTCTGCTGGTGTTTTATGACCAGGTTTTCTCTTGGGTTGTTTTTAACATACTGTCCAAGTTGCTCGTGAGCACTACAGCTAATGAGCTCTGCTTTTCTATGGCTTTGTATTCCGGGCACAATTGGCTTTCATAGAATCATAGAATCACAGAATGGTTTCATTTGTTAAGGGATCTTAAAAATCATCCAGTTCCAATCCCCTGCCATGGGCAGCAACACTTCTCACCAGACCAGGCTGCCCAGAGCCCCATCCAACCTGGCCTTGAAGTGTTCCAGGGATGGAGCACCCACAAGCTCCCTGGGCAACCTGGTCCAGTGCTGGTTCCTCCAGACCCAAACTGGCTTCCTCAGATGAAATCCTCTGGCAAGCATACATTGCTTGACAACCAGTATTTTTTCCTGAGCACACCAGAAATTTCTTGGACTGTTTTATAGTTGGCAAGTTAAAAGCAGGCTTCAGTTGAAACAGCTCGGTGGGCCATTGATCTGAACCCAGAAGGAGCATCGTAAGGGAATGAAAAGCAAATTGTTGAATTACCCCCTGCCACAAAAAGCATGGAAAAGTCAATATGTAAGATAGGCTCTCCTCACCACGAAGCCCTAATGAGGATGCTGCTCAGGTAGTCTTCCTCATTGCCCACACGACAGTAGTCTGCAGTTAGTGTTATTTTTGTGTTGGCAGTATAAGACATCTCTGCAGGTTTGCTTGGGCTGATGTGCATGCACAGGAGATGCTCAGGTGTCACTCACTAGGGTGTTTGTAAAGAAAAAGCTGCATCTGTGTCTCCTGGACCAGCTATCTATCCACGAGTTATTAACAACGAGCTCTGTGTCACCGAGTGTCTGTCAGTGGGTTATAACATGCTCTGCTTCACCCAGGCTGAGCTTGTGTTCAGGAAGCATGTCTGCACCTCGCCATCGAGCGGGGTGTCGCCTAGCTTTGCATTCACTGGAGACACACCAGTTGCTACCCTAATTAAGTTAATCACTGGGCTTCTGGGTTATAGAGTGTCACAGGGTCACAGAAAAACATTTGCATCAAGCACTGTGGGCCAGTGCCAGAAGGAAAAGTTTGTCCAAGCCCAGAGTCCCTTTTGTAGCAGGCCATGGGGTGCCTTGTCCCCAGTGAGCTGAGTGGGACCTGGAGGTGGCCCTGGGCAGTGGTCCATGGCTAGGGCATGGCAGCTGTGCTGTGATTTGGAGGCTCTGTGTTCTGAATCAATTTCTTATCATTCTTTTCCCAGAGAATAAAATGCACTTTGATTCTTAGCTCAAACTTGGGAGCATCCCAGGATAATTAGGGTAATGGCAGTCAGTAAGGTGCAAAAAGTTGTCTTGTGTGCCTCCTACCCCATGAGTGGTTCCTCTGCCACCCTGGACGTCTCGTTCGTATTGTTTTGTGTCCACCAGATGGGCTTTCCTTTTTCTGACTGGATCATTTTTTATTCTATTTCAGTCTTAAGCATCCAGGACATTTGTAATGGGGTGGGGGTTTCCCATAACTTGGCTATTTGACATAGTATTTTCTTTTGTCTGGTCTAAATCTCCTGCCTGATTGGAAACACCCCCAGCTCCCTCAGCCTCTCCTCATCAGATTTTCTTCATTCTAATCTCTGGACCCGCTCCAGATGTTGACAGCTGCTTGTCATCATCTCTGTGCATCCTCATAAAAGCATTCAGTTACCTGGCTGTTTAATGAGGGCTTCTATCAAAACTCATGGGAGGGCATTTTAAAGAGGTCAGAATTGATTACTCATGTCCACTGCACTGGTGCAATGCACTTGGCATAACAGCTGGCAGGGAAAAAAGGGGAGTTTAAAGTTGGGTAACGTAGAACAAGCACCTGTTTCTCCCAAGCATCCATTTCTCCCATCCGTGGTTTAGTTGTTTTGAATGAACAAAAGAGAAGGAGGACAAGTAGTCTCCTCTCTTTTTACCTTTTTCTCTAGACCTGGCAGTAGTCAGTGTGGTTGAATATTTTATTAAACGTGCATTTTAGATCTCCATTCTGTGAGCGTGATGGCAGCCCAGATGTTTTCAGTCGTTGATCTATCCAGCTGATACTTCTGAAGGCACGAGGTGCTCACTCGTCTTGTCTTCCAAGGCAGATTTGAAGGTGATTTATGATTGATTCCTATGATCTATAAATATTTGTATGGTATTTACTGTCTACAACTGCCTGAAAGGAGGCTGGAGAGAGGTGGAGGTTGGTCTCTTCTCACAAGGACCAAGTGATAGGACAAGAGGAAATGGCCTCAAGTTGCACCAGGAGAGATTTAGGTTGGACTTTAGGAGAAACTTCTCCCTGGAAAGGGCCATCACAGGCTGCCCAGGGAGGGGTTGAATCACCTTCCCTGCATGTGTTTAAGGAACAGGTGGACACGACGCTTAGGGATATGGTCTAACAGTTAGATACTAGGACAAAGGTTGGACTCAATGACCCTGGAGGTCCTTTCCAGCCATGATGATTCTGTGATTCTTGTGGTTTTCAGACTGGTTATCAAGCCTAAAGAAACCAGTCTTTAGCCAGTGTAATGAAGTAGTGCCGATGTGCCAATGAAGAAACTGAGTTAACGTTTCTGTTTTAAAAAAGCTCTGGGGGTACCGTGTACTAGAGGTGCTTTCGTCTCCATCATTCGTTGTTGGTCTTTGCCACTGAAAACTCTGGGTCAAAAGTATGTTTGGGTTTCACGCTGAGAAACACTTGTAAAAGCTAAATTTGGGGGGGTTTACAACACATCATGAGTTCTCTTGGGTGCTGTGAGGCTGTTGGGAGATAGGAAATAGCCTGGGAAATTACAACCGTTTGAATTTAGACTTGGGCAGTGGGAGGGTATTTGGAGAGAAGAAACAAAAGTTATGAAACATTAGAGGTATCGTATTGTTGGATCGTTCAAGAGCTTCACCTGTTTGGGCAGTGGGACAAACTGAAGGTAAGGGAAAGGCTTGATCACGGTCTGTGATGTTCCTTTTTCAGGCAGACTGAGGGTTTTTCAGTGGGGTGGGTAAGAGTGGAACAAAACGCTCTAGACTCTAGAGCATTTCTAGACTCCAGAAACTAAAGATAGGGAAATTCAGAATGACTGTTGGCCATCAGAGCCACGTACAGGGAGTGGTGAGAGGTTCTCCATTACTTTGAGAAGGTTGGGTAAATATATCTGAAGTGTGGGCTAGTGGGTCTGGCAGTTGACCATCAACCCACACTGCAGGCTCTCAGCACCTCTGTACTTGTTGCAAAAAATTCCTTGTTGCTTTGGTAATCAGTGCAAGTGATGCAACTTCATTTATATTGCCACTTGCAGAAGAGCATTTTCTAGGCCTCCAGGTCTACTTGACCGCTGAGAAATGCAGCGTTGGCTGATAAGATGGCTTTTTTCTAGCAGAAATACACCTTCTACATCTAACCCGGTTCTGCATAAGCAGAAACATTTCAAAAGCCTCTGCAGATGGATTGCAGTGGTCCTGCTGTAGCCTGTGCTTGTGTGACAGTGTTTGTGGATGACGGGTATAGAGTAAACCACATTCCACCCTATGTGAGGGCAGAGATTCCAGTGAACTATGTGCACCCGGGCATGATGAGGTCTTGTGACTGGTATGTCATCCCCTGGCTTTTTCTTTCTCTCCTGCCCTTCTTTTCCTTTCCATTTCTGGTGTGACCAGAGTTTGAAAGAGGAATAATCTCCATTTGCCACAGGTTTTCTCTCCAGTCTTCATTTTCCTTGTTGCCTGGCAGTGGAGCATTGCATACCTAGACTTTATTCAGCCTTGCATTGTGCTTAACTGACCTTTGCAGTCTCCCTGTCCCCTTCCCCTGTCAGACATCTTCCAGAGCAAAGCTGCTTGTTACTCCTAAACCCAGTAGGCTCACAGAGGTAAAGAAGAGGCATCATCCAGGTCATCAGGATGATGACATTACCCCTCATTTTGCTTAGTATATTACAAATGTTGTTATTCTGGGAGACTCAGCCGCCTTCTAGCTGTTTGTACTTGCTGTTGAGGTGTGCTTCTTGGCTAAGGTGCAGAGTTCCGTGCTTTATTTTAGCATGTGTTGTGATTAGCCATGGTAAGTCTAATAACAGGAGATGGAACTCTGAATGGAGACAAAAATAGCTCACAACTGGCTGTCGTCTTGCCCGTCAGTATTCTGCAAATGGACTGAAGGACAAATTACAGCTCATTTGTCTTGTCCCTTTGGCTATTGGGTGGGTTCTGCCATATTTTCTCTCCTCCTCATAACCTGCCATTTCTGATCTCTCATGTCTGTAGTAATTAATTCCTGGAGCAATGTCCCCAACATCAAACTGTGAGGGAGAGCTCCTGAATCTGGCAGGAAAAGTATGTCTTTCCTCCCAGTGCCTGCTGCTCTTCTGGTGGCTGCTTGTTTCCTCCTAGCCTAAAATGGGACAGCGTTCCTGATGAGAAGTAATTGCTTTGGAAACCTCCCTGAACATCTGTGTCCAATCAGACAGAACATCCACACCAGGCATCACAGCAGCAGCTGAGCATCCGCGGTAGCTCTGAGCCTCGGAAGGGGCTGTGCTCCTGACACCGGCTTCTCAGGGGGTTGTGTTGGGGAGCAGCCTGCTGGGGCTTGCAGTTGTGGTGCTGCTGCATTTTGTAGCCTGCCGGTGACAAGCTGCAGAACAAAACCACAGGGCTTGAGATGTAGCTCAAAACTACAAGGTTTGTAAAGCCAAACCAGAAGGCTGGGAGTTTCAGCGATTATCATCCAGGAAAACAGCTTCCAAGTTCGTTTGCCCTGTGCGGGCACAGTGTGGGTGGAAGCACAAGAACTGTCTGCTGAGGCTCCACGTTCTTCCCCACGATTGTGGGGAAACACAACAAAATGGAAGACCTCCCCAGGTGTCCTTGATAATAATTTTAGGGGAACTGTCCAGAAAATGTACAAGACAGACCACAGCAAACCAGGATGAGACACAAGGGAGAAGCAAGAGCACATTCAGAGCAGTGTGATGGCTAAGGAAATCGCTTGGAGAAATCGCTTAGATGAATGAGAGGAGAAACCTCACAGGGACCAAAGTGGACAAGTTGTGTTCCCAGCTTGGGATACGAGCCACGCTTGTTTTGCACTGGCACTGAACTAGCGGAGAGGCACCAAGGTATGGTCTCAGTGGTGACCCAGCACTGGGGAAATGGGCAACTGTACTAGCTGCAGTCATCTGTTCCTGAACAGCTCAAGCAGCGGCGAAGAATAAAAGTCCCAAATGTTTGCAGTATTTTTTCTTTTCTCTTTAATGTTCTCTGTGTCCTGTAAAAGCCACACAAATCCTTCTTACATCCCAGAACTTACGCAGAATCTCCTACGGGGTGTGATACCAAACACAAGGCAGCTTTGGTCCGCGACGCGTAGCTTGCAGAACTCGGAATTGCTTGCAGGGTTTGGGCAGTGCTATATTTAGAGCTGCACGTGAAATCAGAATTGAACTTATAAACTTATTTTAGTCTCAAGGACGCATGCTATTTTTCCAAGGTGTGCCTGCTTAAACCCGTGATAAGCTGGTTTCACCAAATGAGTAGCTCTTCAAGACTTTTGTTTATCATCTTCCTTTCTGTGAGACCTGAAGCGTGCTTAATGCACGTGGAATCTGGGAATTTTGTGATTTCTTTCCTTTGGTTCCTTCCTTGGAACCAAAAGACCCCTGCGTTGTGTGTAGGAAATGCCAAAGGTTTGATGTGTATCCAATGTGTAATGAATTTTCACAAGGACACAAAGCTCAGCTGACATATCCAATCCCTCAGATCCCTTGGTCAAATGGAGGTTGGGCTTGACTAACATTTATAAAGTTGAGGTGTTTTTATGAACAGTGGGATCACTCAGTGGCTGAAAATGTTGTGTCATATTGGAAAGTGTTAGACCTCTTTGGCACCAGTCGTTCTTTCAAATTCTGCTGTGATGAAAGACCATGAGTCTTAATTAGGGCTTTTTTTTCCATTTAGGGTGCTAAGAGCACTTAGCCATTGTTGAAATGGGAACTTAACCTCACAGGGTCCTTGCCCTGGCCATCAAAAGTGGGTTATGTTTGGACAGCTCTGAAGAGGCACATAGGATCTCAACAGATAGCAATGGCATTTGGCTGTCTTGGGCGAGTTTGCTGTTAGTGCCTTTTGCATGGCAAGGGCCAGGGACCAAAATGTCATTCTTCAGGATCTGAAATAAGCAGCTGAAGGTAACCACGGTGTTGTTCCCTAAGGAAACCTCTGTAAGATGTTTAGCACCACATGGTATGATTGTTCACGTGCAAAACAAGTAGCTCGAGAAATGCAGCAGGCATCGCCCGTGGCGGAATGGCTGACGGTAATTACAGGGGTAGTCACTTCTGGGCCTGGGAAGCTCCTGAGGACTTTGCAGAGGATCATCAGCATTTTCAGCAGTGCCTTGAAAGCATCTGTAAAGTCGCTGTTAAGCTGCGAGCAACCCAAAGCTGGTGTAAATAATGACTTCCAAAGCTTTTTATGGAGTGTATAATGTCTGCCTTGGTTTCTTGTCGTGGAGGTCACAAGGAAGATGGTTCCACGCTTTGAGAAGAAGGTATTCAGCCAACTTACCCTGACAAAGGTGTTGGTCAGCAGATTGAAATTCCTGCCTTCCTCCCTGTGCCTTGCTCTGAATTTGTGACCCAAACAGAAACGAAACGTTAGAGCGTCATTGTTCTGGTGGTCACGTGAACGTGGAGCCTCGGGTTGTTTTGAGGGTTGTACACGCCACAACCGCTAACATCTGGACCGGTAGCAGCGATGCTAAACAGTAACGTGGCAGAGAGGCACAAGCTCCGCTCTAGGCAGGGCTGTTGAGCCGAGCAGCAGCATTCAAGGACAGCATTCTCCCACGTGCACAAGGTGAAAACTTGAATTAAAAGTTAATCTGCTAGGTAAACCTAAATGACATCTTCGTTGGTTCTTCCCCTGTACCATAAGCAGGCGTGATTCTTCACAAGATGGGATGGCACTTCTACAGCTTAATCCTTATAAAACACAACCGAAGAGGGTAAAGTGGGAAGCATGTAGCTCACCACCGAAACCATTTCACCACCAAAACGGTTCCTCATAGCTCTTTGGTTCCTCTTAGCCTGTTCAGTTCTTAGAAGCATTTGTAATCTAAGGGTGCATCCTCTTGGAGACAAGTGGAGTGATCACAGCGTATGCTGTGAGTCATTAACCAAACTAGCTGAAGAGCCATTAACCAACTTAGAGCGCCAATAAGTGAAAAGATGGCACCATGGAGGAGGTTGTTGGTGCTGAAGCCCAGACCTCTCTGCTTTCCTCACACTTGTCACCCAGCTTAACTCAAGCGCAGTCTGCACATGCTGCTGTCAGCCCTCCCGAATGCGCCTTCCCACAACAGCCTCACACTAGAGCCTCGTGGTAGGAACTGCTGCCAGTAGCACATTTGATTTTTTTAGGAATAATATCAGTCTGCTCTCTCAAGTTTATAACTGTGTTTGTTGTTTTATCCTTTCTTTTTTTCCTTTTTTTACCAGAGTGCCTCCGATGGCTTTTGGAAGTCAGTGGCAACCCGTGTCCCAAGAGAACCTCACGAGATACGTATCCTGAACCCTTACTTCATCCAAGAGGCAGCTTTCAGCTTCATCGGACTGCCTTTCAACAACGGCCTGATGGGCAGAGGGGTAGGTATAAAGTGAAGCAAGCGAAACTGAGGGAAGGATGAGAAACCAAGCAGCAGTGAAGGCTAATGGTGTTGTGTGTTTTCCTTTGGACATCCACTGTTGGACATTCAGGAGAAGGGATTGTGGCAGCACAGTGAATTAGGGAAATAGTCTAGGTCAATGAGAAGAGAAACACCGCAGAGACCAAAGCAGACAAGTTGTATTCCCAGCTTGGGATAGCATCTATATTTGCCCCTTTTCTGGAGGCACCTCTGAGGCTTCCAGCACCAGCTGGGTGATTTCCGATCACCCACAGCCTGCCAGGAGGTCACTTGTTGGTGTGGATGGAAAGAGCTCCTTTCCAAAAGGAAGGAGCCCAACTCTCTGCACTCTCAGCAGAAAGCAGCATGGTACAGGTCTCCCTAAAGGTCACACCACTGTTTTACAATTTGCTGTCCTCACGGAGACTGTAGCCTAAAATCAGGTAGCTCTGCATCTCGTCCTGTACACCAGGCATACAGCAAAAGAGGGTAAAGGTTTGTTCTGTGAGGCCTTTGGTGAGAAATTCTGATCTTACAGTGACGAGTTTGAGATGTAAAAGCTTATAAAACAGAACCACGTAAAACAGTTTAGGTCATAGCTAACAGAATAACAGCATGGTCATTCTAGTGTCTGTCACCCCCGGTGCAGCGTTTTGGAGTGTTAGTGTGGAGTAGGTAATGACTTGCTTATTCTGGATTATCTGACACTGTAACACTGTGTAAGAGCCTATTTATATTTGCTCTACCTAATACATCAACCATTAGGGAAAGTATTACTTGGGTGGGTAAATTACTCATATATGCATGTGATATAGCTGTTGATAGAGACCACATGTGATAGCACAGCTGACAGACCCAGAGGAGCACTCTCTGGATGAGGTCTGCTTGCTCTGCTGCTGGGGCTGTCCCTGTGTTGTTAACTGTGCAACAGTTTTGCCCTGTCCCAGCATGGGTTTGGAGTATGCAGAAGAGTGCCTCTTTTACCATGCTCTAATTATGTCATAAAGTCTTCAGAAATATTAGAGACTTTTTTTTTTTTAAATACAAGTCAGATGGGGCAGTGCCTGCAGGTAAGAAGTTCAGTGCTTAAAATGCAACGTGCAAGATGTGCAGACAGATTCAGCCACACAGAATGCGAAAGGCATTGCTGGGTATTTATGTACAGAAGCTGTCTTGGGGTTCTGGAAGGACTGGATTTTTGCTCTGTGCACCGAAGGTGTCTTATGCCAAACATTCCCATCAGCTAGGAAGTCACTTCACCTCTCTGCATTCCCCATACCTTATCCTTATCCCCATACCTTATTCTTTTGAGTGTTGCTGGATGGTCTTCTAGAACAGACAGGCTGCTGTCCCAATGAAGGACAGAAATGATCAATACTTTTGCCTGTATTTTCTCCAGCTTTGTTTTTATTTTTCAACACTTTATTTAATACACAAGATATTACTGAGGCTCAGAGGAGAGGAGAGAATCCGGAAATGAAAATGCTGAGAACTGAAGTTTATGAGGTTTTGATAGGTTGTTTAACACACATCAGATTGGGAAGTGAAGGCATCTTAATTGAAACCTGATGTTTCACTTCATGAAAGTCCATTTCAGCATTTAAAAATAGCTTATGGAGCCTTAAGGCAAGCAGTCTCTGCCCATGACCCCTGCTAGACTGCGTAAATTGTAGTTTGTTCCTTCAGATGGGGCAGCAGGAGCTCTGCAGGTGCATCTGTGGGGCTGGGATGTTTAGTGTACCCTGTTCTCTCTGTGCCAGGACACCCTAACAGAGTGATTCTGTCAGCGTTTAGAAACAGGGAGAGAGGATTTCTAGCCTATGCATAGAAGTTTTGCTGCAGATATCAGCTATGGACCGCTGTCGTGGAGCTGCTGGGACTTGATGCTTTAATTAATGCTGCTGCATCAGTGCAGATGTTTCAACAGAGCTGCTGCTGCCGCCACCAGTGTAAAGAGGAAAGTCTGTGCAGGGTCCTGGTGATAGAAACTTCCTACAGCAAGAAGAGTGAGGCATCCAGGGCAAGGGGTGTTGCTCCACAAGAGACATTGTGGTCCAGCAGTGGTAGAACACAGAACATTTGATTCATGCTTTAAAAATACGAAACAGCCTGGGAAACTTTGCTCAAGAAAGAATCATATGAACATGGAAAAGGCAAATGCAGAGGTCTAGTAAGCAAAAGTGAAGTGAACAGTACGTGTCCTGAGTTTCTCAAGAGGAACAGGCATGGGGGCAGACTGGTGCCCCTATGCTGCAGTGTGCTGAGGTATGTTGGGCAGGCTACATGCGAGGGAGGGTCAAGGCTGGGGATGCCTTAGTAATCAAGGCCAACACGAAATCCTCATAAAGAGCAGTAATATTCTACTCTTCTTTGGTTCTGATGCCTAAATAAACTTCAGTGCTTCTCTTGCACACCACATATGGTAACAATGTGCTGCCAATTAACTTTGTCATTTGGGGGCTTTTTCAGCAAGGTTGAGGAGAGCTGGCAAAATAGTTTGGGACTGATCTCAAAGTGTTTTTCCCAGGATTCAATAAAGGGTAAATGTAGTAACATCCTCTGCTTTGATAATATAATTTGGGCCAGATGGTTCTGGAGGATAGCAGGGGGGCAGTAGGGCAATTCAGACATGTATTGTGGTTACACTCATGGCACTAGTAGCAGGAAGCTTGAGTAACTAGCAAAACTGGTCACCCACAATGAATAGACTTGTCTCTTGGACAAGTCTAAGTAAAGCTTTTCAGGAGTTTCCTCAGTCCGTTTACTGAAGTCTTCTTAGGAAGAGGGAGAGCTGTTTCCTACTACATGTGGACTTCTCTTTTCTTGGGATAAACTAATGATAAAAAAATCACTTCAGTTTAGATCCTAGCACTGTCTGCTTATGGTTTTCCTTGCAAAATTAAGTCTGCTGCCCAAATTATAAGTCTTTGTTTTCTTCATTGGAATTGGCTGAATCTATAGACCCCTTACTAAAGAGAGAAAGTATCCTTCTCTGGACTTCACCCTGCCTTAGCATCAACTTGGTGAAGGATGGGCCATGTGCAGGTGGTGTTAGCAGGCTGCTTTAGGCACCAGGCCATGGATTATCAGCTCTGCAGAGTGCTGACAGACCTCATGCACTCAGGGATTAACCTTTGATGCTGGAGCTTTAGCATATCCTGCCCCAGGGCTTCTCTTTGCTGTGGGCAGGCAGCCTTGCTTGAGATGCCACTGGTGACCAAAGCTGCTCCTTAGGCAGCTTTTCAGCTCCCCTGGCTGGCCATAACCATGCTTTCCTCTCATTAGCGCGGGGTTGCCCTAGTGCCAGCAATCTTTATGCTCTGGCAGGAGCAGAGCAGTCTGCCACTGCATCCTTCTAGTTGCATGATTCTCCTGGTTTTTTGCACTCTGAGTAAGCATCTTCTAAGGCAGATAAAGGGACAGGTAAAGGGCCACTGGCACTACCATTAGTTCAGTATAGAGACTTAATGTCATTGTAAGTTTTGGGTTTGCATAACATCACATCTGATTCATGGGCTGGACTGTTAAAACAGTTGCAGTGCAGTGTGATCAGTCTGTGACTTGCTAGGGAATGGACACTTGGACAAGCCGTAGCTGGTAAATGCATGGCAGCCACTTCTCAGCACATACCCAGCCTTGCCTCTGTACACGATGGATGTAAAGTGACTGAAGAGAGTTTACTTTCAATGAAAGAGTCAGCAATGACCTTCATTTAGCATAGGATGAAGTATATATATATATGTGGTTACCACAGAGTATCTAGCTTGTGGTGAAGTCATGCCCTTGCTTGCCCTCCATTAAATCAGTATGTCCTTAGGACATACTCTCTGCATTGCACAGGAATCTGCTCAATGGCAAACAGTGAATCAGAGCTTGTGCATCAGGTGAGATGCCAACAAAGATGTTTGATGTAGCTTAAGTAGTATAGGAGCTCAGCACTTAAATGGCAGAACGGAAACCTGCTGGGCAGCTTATTGTGTCTCCAGCAAGAGGCCTCTGACCCTTCCCTTTTGCACTGATGCAGACCGCCAGTTCTGGAGGTTTTCTCCCATTTACAGCAAAGGGTAACCTGGAAGTGTGAAGTAAAAGTGTTGGAGATGCTACTTGTCTTTTGAAGCCAGATACTGCAGCTGATTCAGTGCATGGTTGGAGGCAGCTGCAGGCCCATCTTACACAGATGCACCTTAAGCTCCTGTGACAGGGACCACTGTGCAAAATGTCTGCTCACAGCAAGTGATGCTAAAATGCTTTCTGTGATGCCATTCCCAAACTTGCCTGCTAAGGGAGGCAGAGTGTAGGTTTGGGGTTATTCCTATGGAGACACAAATTAACAAAAAGAACATACAGTGACTGTCCTGTATAGTCTGTGATAGCTGTTAAAGATTTGGGTTGTGGTTCTTTTAACTTCATTGCCATCGAGTCCGTATCTGCAAAACGAAGCTAGCGGTTTTTCCTACGCAAGCGGTTTTTCAAGCTTTCCCTCAAGTGAATAAATACAGTAATCAAGCTCATTGGAGTATCTAGCTGCATTACTGCAATTCAAGGAATTTAATCTTTAGCAATGCTTACTCTTCTAGTGAAAAAGGTAACAATTAGTCTGAACAATCCAATGTGTCTTACACTGAGCTAAGTAAAATCCCATAAATAACTGGAATTCATTTAACATACTAAGGGAGTCAAATATTTCTAAAAACAGATTTACAGCAGTCATTTCCTTCCAGTCCAGCAGGCAGTGACACAGGAATGACCCGGGCATGGAATGAAAAGCAGGGAGAGCTTTTCACATGCGCCAAGCCAAGAGCAGTTACAACGTTCACCAGTGCTGGACCTCCAGCACAAGCCTGCAAGGTGGTGCTCAGCCTCCAATAATTCATTTCTGCTAACTGGCTACTTCTGTGAGTAGAAGTCAGTCTTTAAAGCCTCTTCAGGGGCACCAGTGGAAGATGAAACAGCAATGTCATAAGCGGAAACCAAAAGGCTTGCGTAGTGAAACACCATAGTAGGAGTTGGGAGAAACTCCCTTGTTGTCCTCAAAGCATTTCTGGTCCCCTGACAGACTGGCTGTGTTTGCACCACATGGAGCTTGCAGTGATCCCTGATGCAGCAAAGAGATCGTCAACTCTCTTGTCTTCATGCTTTTCTCACCCAGGATCCACTGTGCATGTGCTCACCTCACCCATGGAGGCCGTGTGCCAGCAAGCCCCTGAAGGAGCCAGGCTACAGATGCACAGGCAGTCTTTGCCTAGCACTGCTGTGGTGACGTGTTGCTCACTACTGCCATGTTTGCCGCTTCTGTTTGTCAGATGGCCTTTTGGTGGCATCTCTGGCTCGTCTGTCAGTCTGCTGTGTTCTCTCAAATAGGACTGGGCAAAGGGCTGATCCCCGGGGAGCGTTATGTTAGATAAGGGTGTTACATTTTCCGTGTTTGCAAGGCTTGGAGGTTTGCAAGGACCGGCAGTTCAGGCTGATTGTATTATCCAGGTAGTTGTGCTTGCATTTTTTTTGCCAGAGCTGGAGAGGGGATGCTGAATCTGGTAGTCACAGTGGGCTGCAGCTGGGACAGGCACAACAGGTGCAGAGCTCGCGAGACCAAGTTCAATGTTTTTAGCAGGGAACTGGCAGAGGGAGGGGGCTGCCAAAGCTTTCTGGGGTCTTGCCATTCCCATCTCTCCCCGAATGCTGTGACCAGCGCAGGTCAGAAACTCCTCATGGCCACATCTGGATCTGTGGTCCTGTTGGGCAACCCCAGGTAGACCCATCGTTACTGCCCTGAGCCTAGGCATGCTGTGACCTAGTCTGTGCTGGCCAGTCTTTGCACAACTGGGTAGCATCCCAGAAGGCTCACCTTAGGTACTGGTCAGCACTGGGCTGCTCTCCTTCAGTCAGTCAGTTGATTTGGGATTTTTTTTCCTTAATGGGGTACTAGAATAACAAGAGGGCTGCTCGGCGGTTGGAGACGGCTTTATTTTCATAACGCGAGAGGTGTGGTGATTGCCTCGGTATGTCTTTGGGGCACGGCACCAGGGTGTGTGCGGTGAGGTAGCCCTGACGCACTCTGCAGGGCACAGCGGGCCAGGTTTGGCGCAGCCGTGTCCGTGATGCCTAACTCCTTTAGGAGTGACCTGTCTCCCAGTTTGCGCTCAAGATTCTGCATGGTTCATTAGGTCCAGATGAGAGCCCAGCAGCTAGGGGATTGATAGCCCTGTGAACAATCAGGAGAGCTTGAAAGCTGTGTAGACACAGCTGGAGAATAATTCTGAGTTTCCTCTCTCTGCCTCACATGCCCTCTCATTTGCCACTTCTTTATTGAGAGGACAGCGCTTTGCCCTGGACCTGGAAAACATGCTGAGCTGGCTTCTCCACAGCACACCCCAGGACACATCCCTCAATCCCACTGAGCCTTCTCTCCGCTGTGCCACGAGCTAGACGTGAGGCAGTGCTTCATTTTCAACAGAGGAAGGAGTAGCAAAAGCTCAGCAGGCTGTCACAAGAGAGAAGGGCTCTGTTTCTGTAGGTTAAACCAAGTCAGAGCCAAAGCGCTGCATTTACTTACTAATGGCACTTGGTTAACAGGCAGTTCTGCTTCTGTTCAAGCCAACTCCTTTTATGGTTTTCAATTCTAATTCTTCAGTTACTGTTTTATCTGCCCGATGGTTACTGCTTCTTTAACATAACCAGTTTGGAGCAGATGTCCAGTTATTTGCTAAGGAAACCGTGTGATTTTCTGATAGCTGGCCAAAGCAGACGCATCTAGGACGATTTGAGAGGTTATGAAATCTTTGGGAGTCTTTGGTACTTCAATCCTTTTTTGGGATGGGAGTAGCAGTTCTGAGATACTGGCATGTGTCTCGGGAACTACTGAAGAACAGGAGCAGATGTCAATCATCTCCTACTTTTCCACAAAGGCCATTGGAGGTGTTACACGTAGGAAAAAATCAGGCAGATGTTTGGTGGCCAAAGGAAAGTTCACTTTTGATTTCTGCTGTCTACTGTTCTTCAGACGGAAATAAGATGTGTTCCTGTGCGACTTGGTCTAGGTGATCCTGCTGTGGCAGGGATTGGACTGGATGATCTTTTGATGGACTGGATGATCTTTTGAGGTCCCTTCCAATCCCTAAGATGTGTTCCTGTGCGACTTGGTCTAGGTGGTCCTGCTGTGGCAGGGATTGGACTGGATGATCTTTTGAGGTCCCTTCTGATCCCTAATGATTCTATGATTCTATGAAGAACGAAAGAAAGTTATGGTGGTTTGGCAGTCCTCCCATAAGGTTGAGTAGTATGATTAATGCGCTGCGGTTTGTAAGACTCACATTAGAAAGTTAGCACTTAAATGTTAACTTGGTCAGCGAAATTCCCTCCAGGCAAAGACCTTCTGTGTCCCTTGAGCCATGGCGTGGGAATGGGCCCAGTGCAAGTGGGGGTGATGTCAGTGCCATCTTATTCCCAAGAATGGCACTTTCTCAAGGATGTAGTCATTTAGTATGTTTTGGATGCTGTAAGTACGGCTCAGCTGAGGGAAAGGGTTTTGGGGCAAGTCTATTTACCAGATGATGCAACGCCAGTGATAGCCAGATGTCATCTCCTATGTAAAACCTAGAGGAGATAATATCTGAACTTGAACTGTCACGCCTGGGAAGACAGGATGTGCTTTCGTATTTTGAAATATGGAGGAATTTTCTTATCATTGCCTAATAAACTTCTTCCTTTTTTTTTTTTTGAAGGCTCTCTTTGATATTTGATGACTACCATCGAAAATTAGCAATTAACCCAAGTAACCAGAATAAAACCAATATGTTTGTGCTTAGTATCAATTGAAATTAGGCAGTGAGAATGAAATCACTCTGCTGGCTTTCCTGACAGCTGGAGCTTGCCCAGGAGAACGTCGTCTTTTCATGTCAGATGTGCACTGTTACAGTTGCACCGCAGATTTTGAATGTAAGCAGTTTTTGCGTGTTGGTCTTCAGATCAGTGTGGTGGAGTTGTCCATGGCACGTGGGTTCTTCTGCTCCCAGCTCTGTACATCTCAGCTAGGAGACGGGTAGCATTCTTTGCTTGGAAAATGTTGGCTTAGGAACTGGTCAGACAATCAGAAGTCAGCAAGGTAGTGTGCTGCCAAATTCGGCTCCTTTGATTGAGAGGCAGAGAATCAAAACACTGTGTTCCCAGTCTGTTACTAGCATCAGGTGAAGTGCAATAGTGTTTAGGCTGAGCCATTTTACATGCAAAATACAAGTGTGCAGTCAGTTTCTATGCTGCAGATAAGACGCTGTCACCCTTGGTGACTGTTTGAGCATGTCCTCTGAATTTGTGATACTTTTGATACGGCGGTGTTGGATGCTCTACAAATGAACATAAGATACGGGGGTGGATTTCTCAGCCTCTCCCTAGCCCCTGGGGTAAAGCTACCTCTGGATTTGTCTGGCTCAAGGGGAGCTAGAAGAGGCTCTGAGATAGGGTTTCACCCTGGAACCATTTGCCTGCCACAGTGGTCATGTTCATCTCAGCACACAAGAGCAGCTGCAGCCATACAGCACCACGGCTGTATGAAGCCAAATGAAGTGGGAAAGGCTGAGGCTGGGCTTGGGTGCAGATGGCAGGTCAGCAAACAGAAGTGGGTAGTTGGTGTGTCCCTGCCGAGTGCAGGTACCCACCTCTGACTGATTTCCCACTGCTCCAGTAGGCTCTGGCTGGGAGAGGTGTGGCCTGGGCCAAAGTGCCCTTTGCCTGTGGGGCCACCCCTAGGTGCAGGAAGAGGTCTCAGTGCACACTGATACCTGTGTGTGCCCAGTCTCCCCTCCATCAAACAGAGCTCTTTAATGGCCTCCTTAAACTGCTTTTGCCTTCAGTAAAGAGTTTGTGATGTTCCTCACTTCTCCTGTGTGGCAGCCCATTTGGGATGAGTGTTCATCCTTCGCCTAGCTGTAAGCCAGAAACATGCACAGAATGGTAGTCCAGTGTCTATGTTTGTTTTAATTTCAGAAAACTAATGTATCCTCCGTGATTCATCCTCCAGCTCATCTGCTGCCTCATTCTTAGGATAGCAAAGTTGTGGAGATGGAACCTGACCATTTACATTAATCCCTGCAGTGCTCCCCTGGAGGGTCAGGGTATGGGGCCTCGAACACAAGCTGCTGCTTTGTGTCAGATACTTTGTGGGAACCTGACCAGCATTATTTTCTTGGCTAGTTGGGAGGCTGCTGACCCAGCAAGCTGGCACTGGGCAGCTGATGTGCAGATATAGCCAAATACCCTGTTCCTGATTATCTGCTTAGTATCAGCAGAGACCGTAAGAGGAAATCTTTGGTTATAGAAATGGCAACCTGCTAATGACTTCCATTCCTGCTTTCTCTCCTCTCAGAACATCCCCACCTTGGGAAGCGTAGCAATAACCATGGCACTCCACAACTGTGATGAGGTGGCGGTAGCTGGGTTTGGCTATGACATGAGTTCACCCAATGCACCACTGCACTACTATGAGAACATCAAGATGTCTGCCATCAAAGAGGTAGGGAGCTCCTGCTGAGCACAACTTCCTCCCAAGACCACTGACCACCCTGATTCCGCAGCCTGACTGGGATGGTGACGTCAACTTACAGCCTTCCTGAATGGGTCAAAACACAGCTCCACCCGTGCATTTGCCTGTAAAATTCTAGACATTCTCCCAAGCACAGTGTGTGTTAAAAATGGTTATTTCTGCTGGGAAAAGCCCTCTGGAATTTGTATATGATGTGATTCTTTCTTTGAGCAGCAGGGAAAAGATTCACATAAACGTTAACTCGAGTAGGGGGAGAGGGAGCAGTTCTGCTCTGGGATTGAAAAGATGTGGCCTTCTCCTGCTTTTTAATCCATCATATTGCTCTCTAATCCATAGGCTTGCTAGCTGATCCCCTTCTCAGCCCCTGTGAAATGTGGGGGAGGTGAGATTAGCCTGTGCATGTTAGCTCTCAGCTGACTGTTGAGCAGCAGTTAGCTAGTGTAAACACACTGTGGCTCTGTGGAGACTGCTCCTTAGAGCCAGATGAGGAACCTTTTCTGGTGCAGTCACGATGAGATGGCCAACACTGTTACATGGACAAAAGCTCTCGTGCTGATATAAAGCAGCAGTATATAGCTCTGTCCATTTCCTTGTGCCAGACTACTCTAGCACGTGGACAAACCTGGACACTGGTCAGAGCTTCTGTAGTGGAAGGTTTGCTGCTTTTTCAGTACAGCTCAGCCTTTCCCAGCACAGATGTGGTCCAGGTCTTTCTAAGATTGCTTCCCCCTCTTCACTGGCTCGTAGGTAGGGAAATAGTCTACACCCTCCTCCAAGCTGTGAACAGTTGCACTGTTCATGGACAGTGATGTCTCCTGACACTTGGCATTTGTTTACCTGGAACGCTTTGCCATTGATCCAGGCCAGGAGGGAAGCTGGGATGTTGTGTGTTCCAAATCACAAGATTGTGCATGTTGTAGGACTCTTACAGGCTACAGGCTGTGTGAGTATAGGCAAACTGAGAGAAATTAGCGATTAGTCAGCTTGAGAAATCAGAAGAGTGATGAGGCTCTGGAACAGCCTCTCCAGCAGAGGCAAAGGGAACAAACGGAGTTTGGGAAAAGACTGCAAGGAGATCCCGAATATATCAAGGGCAAAGGTTGGATGACAGAATTCCTAGTTGAGGGCACTGGTCCAGGTCACTTTGCTTCTGGAAGACAGTACCCTGAGTGGAATGCACAAGCCAGTGCACAGGAGAGGAGGAAGTCACTCTTGGGTGCCGTATGTGGTCTCAGGAATGAAACGTGCATGGCACAGGGCAGCAGAGGATGATGAACATGTGAAATGCAACCAGTAGGATCTCCTAGAGAGACCAGTTGGTGCCTCCTTTGTAAGGCCTCTGGAAACTGTCAGTCATCGTGTCCAGGATATTCTGTACAGAGGTGAGGGAGCGTTGAAAAGCTCTGGTAAAGCCTCACTAATTCAGATGTCAGTGGGTTTGTTTCTGCAGCCAGGGCTGTTGATGAGAGCTCTGCAGACCAGTGCAGATGGTTCTAGGAAGAAGCTTCCTGTTCCATTTGAAGGCTAGTTACCTGATACATGTGTCTGCCCATTTCATCCTCCCATCCTCACCCACAAGCTCCTCTTACATTTCACTGCCCTGGTACAAGAAAAGCCATCTGTTCCCAAGTATCAATAATTAATGTCCCTCCTTCCTTTGCCCCTCCCAATATGACAAATTGTTTGTGATATTGTGGAACGTGAAGAGCAGAGAGAGGATTGTATTTCTTTCTCTCCCGTTTAATATTAATGGTAGCTGGTAATTGTTAGTCACCTGATGGTGAAGTTGAAAGATGAAGGGCAAAACAGTTGGGTTGCATCTCCTGCAGTAGCCCCCAAAAAACACAGAAATGGAGATTTGCCCCACTCTAGACTAGAAGCACACCCTGCTCAAAGACAGACCTGCATGTGGTTTGCAGATCAGGAGGCTGGCATGTGCTGGTAGCTTGCGCCAGCCTTGCCCTTGGCATTAGCAAAAGAGGACTGACTCCAAGCCAAGCTCCACTAAGTCTGTTCCATCCGCTCTAACACCCAAAGGCCCAAGAGCACCACAGCATTTTCCTCCATGTTGCTTTGGACTTCTGGAACTGCATCCAGATCTGGTTCTTCCTCATCCTCCTCTACATCTCAGCCTGTAAAGGAGCCACTACAGCAAGCTATGCCGTGAAGCTGTGTACGTACTGGCTTTGTCCTCTGTCTGGTCTGCAGACCCATGAAGTACTCACTCCTGGGCAGGGGAGCAGAACAGGTTTGCTTGGCACAGCAGCATCACAGCACTGAAACCACTGCCATGGGATGCAGCTCTTCCACCACAGTGAGCATCCCAGGCAGGAACCCTGCAGTTTGACCAGGCTTTGGTAGGCTAGAACCTCTGTTTGTGAAGTTCAGATCTTTTCCCTGACTGCCAGGATCATCCAGCCTGAATGACCAAGAATCTTCAGTGTTTAAGCCTGGAGAGCAGCTGCAGGGACACACTCCAGCTCCACCCTGAAACCATTGCTGCCGTTACAGAGGAAATGTAAACACTAGCAGTGTCCTGGGTCTGGAGGTGCCACACGTGTTTGCGTGGCTCGTGGGAGCCTCCCTGGGAACATCCACGAGGCCCCTTCCCTCGCCTGGTGTCTGCAGGGAGAATGGGCCAGCCTGTGAGTGCGAGTCCTCTTGGCAAGGTGTGTCACTTATTTACACTTGAGGTCTGCTTGACATCTCTCTGGACACCCTCGAAACCCTGTGACTCATCTCCAAGGAATTTGTTCTGATTACATAAAAAAAGACAGCAAAATGTGCTCGCTTGCTCACAGCTGGGCGGAGATGCCTCTCCCATGCCAAGACTGAGGTGATAAAATCTCTGTGGAGATGAATGTGAGTTTTCCTGTTGCTCTGTGGGACTGGTGACTGAATTTCCAAGAGGAGCAACAGGCAGTCCCAGTGTATACTGTTAGTTAGTCTTTGCTTTCCCCACAGGGATAAAAGCCCTCAAGGTCCAAGACCTGTGCTGCCATTGCTACCACAGAAGGCTGGACCTCCCCTGCCACTTGCAGCACCTCTGAGTCCCAGGACTGGGCAGGCATTTGCTGAGCCAGAGGAAAAGATTCTTCAAGGATGCAGATGCTTTGGAGCTTTGTAGGTGTGAAGTGAAAGTGTATGGTCCAGGGACTGTGGTCAGTAGCGTGGCTGTAAAAGACAGGTGGATTCTCCTGTGCTTGTGAATGGTCACGAGGACAGATTTCTCCAGCGTACTCCTGGGTGGCTCCCATACCCGCTGCTCCAGAGTATGTCCAGGCAGACCTTATGGAGGAGACCAGCCACCCCTTCTGTGTTTGTAGGTGCACTCTGGCGAGCTGGAAGCACGCTGGTGTGGAGCTTCCAGTTTCAAGCTGTTGGCTGTGAGCTGGAAGATGTTTGCAGTGCAAAAAGATCACCCTTCGATCCCGGCTTTGCTGAGCAGCGTGTTCTCCCCTCATCTCTCATCTTCGCCACATGATGGCCTGGGGTGCACAGTCCCTGGGCTGCGCTTCAGCAGGGGAGTTCCGAGTGATAGTGAAAACAGCCTCCTGTTCCTGTTCCTCAGTCTGTTGCGGGGATACGGCTGCCCGGTAGACCCAGTGCTGTCACGTACACTCTCGCAGGCGATTTTTCAGCTCTAATCCCATCTCCTTGTTTTAACTTTACAAAAGCAGAATGTTGTAGTGTGTCATCTCCCTTCACTTAGGGTTTTCCCTATTGCAAATAACTTTGCAACAGCTTTCAGCCCTCGGCTGTTTCTGTGAATGCTGTATAGAAAGAAAATTATTGAGTCCTTGCCAAGGTGTCTGTTCCCTTGTTTACGTTTTCATGGCAGTGAGTTCACTGGAGCTGAATTTTCATGTATTTGGTTGTATTTTGCTCAGGTCCTGCAGTGCCTCCTGCCCAAGCACTCCATAAAAGTGTATTTTTATCCCAGGTCACTGTCTTCTGTTGATGTCAGGTTATAAGTGTATATGCACGGTTTTAGAGCATAAAGGTATTTTTAAAAGCGTCGTAGCCACTGGGAGCGTAGCAAAGCTATCGTGGAATGGAGCGAGGGAAAGGGAACAGTTTTAAATTAGAGTGAAGGCTTTTCCAGATGAAAAAGATGAGTGACTCTGCCTGTAAGGATTACATCGACCTTCTCTGCTAGTGGCAAAACAGGATAGTGCTTCAGGCAGAAATTATTTCAGGATGGGAAAGTGACAGTGTTTAGAATAGTAAGGACATATCCTTAAGGAGCCGATGAAACTGAGAGCAGAGGCTGTGCTACATCGTGGGAATGAAGCGCAAGATGACTCCCACATCCCTCCGCCGAGTGCTGGAGGTGAGCTTCAGTCTCCTGGTCATTTCTTGCAGGAGCAAGAGTGTGAGCAAGGAGTCACCTCAGAGGCCACACGGGGAACACCCTGAGCTGTCTTCTCAGCAGCTGGCTGCAGCCTGCCTCACACAGTTCTGTTTGGTAAAAATGGAGAAGTGGGTGGTAGAAAGCCACTTCTACCCGTGCAGAGCCCTTCAGTGGCATCCGGGTGGTGTGCTGGAGCCGCTGACTGGTCTCCTTTCAGCTGCCGAAGCAGATCAAGCACCGGCGCCGATGCCGTCGGAGGTGTCAGCTCCTTTGATACAGCTGTGCCCTGTGCTGCTGCCTGACCCAAGGGGGAGATGGCATGGCTGCCTTTGATGCTTTCTTTCTGATCGTTGGCTCTGCTTCCCCGGCAGGTCTTTGTGGGATGCGGGGGGACACCATCCTGTAAGGCTTCTTATTCAGCCCGTGGAGGGCCATCACAAGGGCCAGGGGAGGTGGCCTGCAGCATGCGGTGACACGCAGCTTTGTCTCTGTCTCTCCCTGCCAGCAGCTACCTCTCAGAATAATCCTCAAACATCAAGTTTGGAGCCTCGACCCATAAAGGCGCAAACAATGGTGCTTTATCATCATCTGGGCTCTCCCTGTGAAGCAGCCCTTTGCATTTTAAATCCACGCTAGTTGCTTCGGAGGGGGTGGTTGGGCTGCTTCAGCCCTCCAAGTACCTTAAAGTTCGCGGTAGCCAACAAGGAAGAACAAAACTCCTTTGAAAGCCAGGCAGATGTCTAGCCTGGTGATTTATAGACTGAAAACACAGCTATTGGAGCCTGGCTGATGAATTGCAATTGGGCTGTAAGGAATGGTGCCGACTGAAACGGAGGTCAGCTTTGGAGGGGGAGGTTAGGGGCTGGGGCAGGGGGACCTCTGAAAGGGCAGTACTTTTTCCTGGGGCCGGCGGTGATGACTGATGAGGTTTGTGCGGTTTTGTCTTTGTTTAAAAGCCACCTGTTTGACAGCGTCTTGGCTGAACGGAGGCCTCGCACGCTGTTCCCGTGCAGAAGAGCTGTGCGTGCCTATGGAATACAGACCTGGAAAAGATCGATGGACTGGCGCTCCCGACCAGAGTTCAGGTGTTGCTTGTTCAGTAGGGCAGAAGGGCTCACAAGGTACCAGTGAGGGAGGCAAGGCTGTAGGATGGACGAAAACAGAACTAGGGCAAGTTCCCTGTGGGAAGTGACAGTAGAAGATCTGCAGAGGTGTGCTAGAGCCCAGCTGCTGGCCCCAGCACTGAACACAGAGCTCTGCAGGGGCGCTAGGTACCACCAGAAATGGCATGGTCATAGATGTACAGTAGGAGCTAGTGTGACTGTCCAGGAGAGAGCCTAGGTATTCCCAGATGCAGTACCTAGTACAGCTCTTCTCACACACTGTGAGTGTCCCAGAAGAGCTGATGGTCCTTCAGAACTGTTTTTAGCAGATAAGAAGACCTTGCAGAGGAACATTTTAGGAAACAACCTTTGATCAAGTGCCTTCATGGTTTAATTAAATGGCAAGGCAACGGATGGGATGTTGTATGTTCCTGTGTGACTTGATCTAGGTGGTCCTGCTGTGGCGGGGGCATTGGACTCGATGATTTTTCGAGGTCCCTTCTAATCCCTAATGTTCTATGATTCTGTGAGTTTGCTTCCAAAAGGAGGGGGCTTGATAAGCAGGGCTGTGTCTAGACTGCAGGGTGTCTCTCAGCAGTGTTGGCAGTTGAGCTGCTCAGTGGCATTGGGATATGTGTGTGTAGACTCTGACCTCTCTGAATTTAGCCTAGACTAGGAGAATGGGCTACCAAAAGCAGATGCCCTGAAGAGGTCATGGGCTCACAAAACTGAAAGGTGAAAAGTGCAAAAATTAGCTGTAATTCATGTTTGCAGCAAGAGGGGAACTGGCAGGAAAAAACTATGGGTATAACTTCATAAATAATTGCTTCAAAGTGGTATTAGAAGTAACAGAGGAGTGGGGGAGACTTCCCCCTGATGGCTGAAAAGGACAGAGATAAAGTAGAAACCAGCAAAAGTCGAGCTGAATTAGGTCTTGCAAAAGAAAATAAACACTGAGCAGTCTCGCTGCCAAACAAAGACTGTGGAAACGAGAAAAGAATGACCAGGGCTGTGGCATCCAGGGAGGTGAAGGAAGCAGAAGACGTAGGGATTACAGAGCCCGAGTGGGAGCTACGTGAATGAGTATGTTATCTCCCTAAGAGTGATGAGATGAACGCAAGGGAAAAGGTGGCTCGCGGTGAGAAGTTCATAGAAACAGCAAACGACTGAGTCAGCAGTGAAAGGTGGAAGCCGTTGAAGCCAATGCACTAGGTGTGAGAGCCTGAGATGCCTGTTCCAACTGCTGTGCTGTTAAACCAATTAAGCTGCAAGTCCAGAGGAAAAGGTCCTCGATAAATCCATCAGGTTACACGTGGCTTCACAGGATTAGATGGTAGTGGACGTAATACCTCTTTTTCCTTTCTTTTTTAGCAGGGGTGGGTGGGAGCAGGGCAAGGAAAACAATCCTGTCGTGTTCAGACCTCTCAATCTGACTGCAGAGGTGCTGTTCAGAACTTCAGAGCAGAGTTTAAATGAAAGAACAATGACATCCTGAAAGCAAACACAACATGGATTTACCAAAGGCAGGTTACAAAAGCTGAATTGGTGTCTTTATTTGATTATTTCCTTTAAGAATCATTCTGGGGACAGAGGAAGTGGAGTAGCCCAGCCTGTCTGAAGTTCGCTAAGCGTGCGATCCTGTGCCGTGCGAGGTGATGCTAGCGACGGTTTGGTGCGACAGCTCCGTGTGAATAGGCTTTCTGAAGGAGAACACAAAGAGCAGCACTGAACGGACGGCTGGGAGTTCCCCCACAGTGTTTTCTTTAGTGTTTTTTGGCACGGAAGGCAGTGGTGTGCAACTGGATCTGTGATGAGACAAAACCAGGTGTGGTCAATATAAAGGAGGATCAAAGTACTTTCCAGGAAGACCATGAGTACCTTGACAATAGGAGTAAACTGGGTGGCATGAAACCTAAGAGTGTGAATGGAAAGCCATGCTGTGTGGGGCAACCCCAGAACTTTTGGCTGTGCTGGGACGGTGTTGTTTGACAATAGCAGAGGAGGAAAGTGCTTAGATAGGAACAAATTATCCTGGGATAATTCAGGATGACATGTTGTTACTGTGTTTAAAAAACAAAAGACAAATAAGCTCTGGAGAGACTAGAGAAAAGGACTTCTCGTGAAGAGAGTTGCCTCTGCATGAGGTACTTTGAGTCTTTCTTCTGCTTCATGAGAAGTGCATTTGGGGCATATAGGAACAGAGAGAACTACTCCACTTCCAGGAAGTTTCTTAGCAGAAGGAAGACATGCCTTGTTTAGGTTGGTAGAATGAAGACTGAGAAGCGCTGTCATTGCTCTCTATGTGTGAAGAGCTGTTTAAAATTTCAAGCTGGTGTAAGAATTGACTGGTCATAAAGGGGCTGTGAGTGAATTTGAACATGAAGAGGCTGCCCAGCCCTCCCTTCCATGTCAGCCCATGTGACTTCTGAGGAGCATTGTGATGATGGGTCAGTCTGTGGTGCTGCCATGTCCCAGTGCTTGGACTGAGAGAGGGCACCGTGCCCTGAACAAGGCTGTGTCATGGGAGGTGTGCAGGGAGGTAAAGATGCCACCCTGCAGCTCAGAGGTGGCCATAAAACACCTGGGAAGGGTATGGTCACCGTGCTGGGACCAGAGCAAAAGAGAATCATGAAGAAATAAGCAGCTATAGAGACAAGTCAGTGAAGGTTAGAAGCAGACATGAATTAGTACTGATGGGGACTAGAAATCCATTGTAACCCGTGAAGTGGCTGCTCCTGTAGTTTCTGTGCAGGTTTTCAGGAGGAAAAGTCCCTGACTTGTAGAAATACAGAGTATAACAGAACTGAGAACCCTCCTGCTTTACAACTTGCTGTTTTTCTTGAATGCATTCCTTGTAGACTTCACTCTCTCTGATTTAATCTTCCTGTATTTTAAGGTACTGCAATACACTCGATAAGACTAATGTGCGCTGGAGCCAAGACATTCCCTGATTGTAATTGGTTACAGATGGGAGTTCACCTTCCTGCTGGGTTGGTCTCTGAAACCTTTGCTTAGGCGTAAAATATTCTACATGGTGCCTCTCGAAGGGACAGAAGATGTTTTGTGCTTCCTCATGGAATCATCAACAAAAAAAAGGACAGGTTGTCTGAGGCTGCCACATTTGCATAACCCTGAAAGGTGGCTTCAACTGATGATAAATTTTGATCTAATAACTGTGACCCAACGATCAGACCCACTGCCACTTCCCTGGGATGAACAGCCGTAACAGAGCATGTGCTCGCACACCAACTCTCCTCCTGCTGCTTCTCTCCCTGCTGAAGAGAGCAAACGTTCCCTGCTCAGAGAGAAACCCAAATCGCGGCTTGATCCCCAAGGAACAAGAGGGGCTCTGGAGCCTCCTGGGATCTTCCTCTTGAAACTCCAGCAGTTCATTACTCTGAAGCGTCCCATTTGTTTGCACAAGTGGAAGCTGTACTGGATGCCAGCTTGATGCAAGCAGCAGAGTAGAGAGAAGGCAGAGGCAGTCTGCTAGGTTGCAGGAGCAGAGGTGGTGGTAACATGCAGGGACAAGGTGGAGGTGGCAGTGAGTAATCCAGGCTACTCCATCACTGTCTGGAGGTGCAGATTCATTAGAGAAGAGCTGGAACTTTCTATTTGTGATGCTGAGGTGTAGCTTCAGGACTTGGGGCAGGAGATTTGTTAATGTGAACAGTGTACACCACGTCCAGTAAATGAGGCAGGAACATCTCAGTGTGCATGGGAAGAAACGTTCAAAGCAATCAGAAGGGACAGTCAGTATCTTTTGAGCATAGCCAGGGTGCATCCAGCATCCAAGGGCAGAAAGAGGCTTCTTTGTATATGTGACAGGAATAAAGCACCAACATTACAGCCACTTCAGGTAATCAACCTCCAAACATGGGTCCTGCTCACAATCCTCTTCTTAAAATGCCAAAACGAGCATTCTGACAGCACAACCCTGTCCATGGGGACATGGGTGACCAGAGCATTGCCTCTGCTTTATCATCTGCAGCAGCTGAAAGATTCCTCCAACAGCTTGGCTATACAGAGCACTTCAGCTTACCTAGCCAGGGGTGGCAAAGGAGAACTTCCCCTTACAACAATCATTGTGTGGTCCTGGCCCCAAAGCAAACCTGAGCCTGCCAAAGCCTGACTTTTTGTGAGACTCTGCAGCCAACTTACAGAGCCCTCCTGGTGCTGTGGGCTACCCAAGGTGCTCTTTAGGGTCTGTACATCCTAAAACCTGCTGGGGTTCAGGAGTATTTTGTTGGTGTTCCTGTTGCAGGGGGCAAAGGGAGTGAGGTGGCTGCCTCTCTGGCAGTTTTCAGCAGTCTGCTCTGGCTCTTCTCCCCAGTGCAGCCCACTGTGCTGGAATGCAGCTTTCTTCACCCAATTAGTTCTGTCTGTCAGTGAGGTGAGTCCCACTCCTGTAATCAGTAACTGGAGCTGACGTTGAAGACATACCTCATCCCTGCTGCCTGCCTTGCTGTCAGGCGTGAGAAGAGCAGCGCCGCACGCAGTGCCCTGCTAGTGCTCTTTGGGAGAGGTGAAAGCCTGTTCTCACCAGGGAATTCTCTTCCTCTGTGGAATGCTCTGCACTCAACCACAACCTCTGAGAGTACTGCTGCAGACACCACAAAGATCCATGGACCAGGTGGGAGGCTGAATTCCCATACAAGGGGGTTTCTGCTTGGAAAGAGGAGTTTGTGGCAGTGCCCAGGGTGTCTAGCCAGACCTAGCTGTAATGTGCAAGACTGCAGTGGTATCACCCGAAGTTTTATTATCCACCTTTTGTCCTTAAATTCCTGCTCCCCTTGTACCTTTCACAGAACATGTTTCCTCTTGCCATCAGATAAGGACTTGCATGTGGCCTGAGCTGACGTTTGAGGGGTCTGAGTTTGCCCAGAAGTGGCTGCTTCCCCAATAACTGTATGTACCAAGGCACGCAAGCAGGTTGTCCTCAGCAAAGTCCAGTTGGCTTCTCGTACTGTTTGATGAGGCTGAAAGATGTGAAAGACAGATCAGGCATGCCAGGCTCCCTGGTATTCTGGATAGACTTTGAACAACAAGCCCAGCCAGACACAACCAAATACCTTCAGACCTGGTGTTCCCAACATGGCCTCTGCTCCAGCAGGTGCTGCTGTTGGCAGGAGCACACGCACCCTTGGCTGCCTCTGCTGGGGCCATGTGTTCCTAGCAAGGGGCTGTGTGGCCAAAAGAGGTGCTTCTACATGGCAGGGGCCAAGCCCAGGACCCCCATGACATGCCACACATGGAACTGTTTCCATCATGTTGGGGGATCCTGACTGTCCATCTCCAAGTGAGAGGCATACACCAAACCCTGCTGTCCCAGCTCCCTCTGCTCCATACCACCATCACTTCCACTGTTGCTTTCTGAAGTTCATGCTTTTTCCCTTTTATGAGCCAACTTCCCTCCCAGTGCCAGTTTTCATTTTCCAGTTTTACATCAGCAGAGGCCAAGCACCAAGTTGTTTGTGCACAGACTTTTCAGTTTAGAGATGGGGTCTTCTGCATTTTCAGAGCCCCAGAGAACACCAGCACCATTTGCCTTGCGTGACCCTGTTGTTCCTGGTGCTGGGGCAGACTTTGCAGCAGTTGGGTAACTGTCACTGGAAGCAGAGGAAGGTAGAGACTTCTTTTGAATGTAGGTTACAAGATAAGACCTACCTGAACTTTGTTAGCAGCTTTAACTGTCGTTATTGCTGCATACAGAGAGGGTGGAAGTGGCTTGTAAATGCACAGTAGCAGCAAGAGAGATGTATTCCAATATGTGCTGGAGATCTAGAGAGGGACCTTCTGTTCTTTGGACCTCTTGGCAGCAGGCTGTGTGCTGTGACCTGCTGTCAGTGCCCCACAGCAGGCATGGCCACGAGCTGCTTGTCCTGGACAGCTGTGACCACTTCACTCTTAGTGTTGTATTAGTGCGATCTTTAGCATGTGACTTCTTCTTAGTAAGGCTGCCAGAGGCAAGAGATGACCTTGATGGGGCTGGTCTTGGGGGTTTTCAGGTGCAGCATTCCCCAGAGTTTGTGTCTGTGGGTATGACCTGTCCTGCCACCATGTTCTCTGCCAGCTCTGTTCCCTGGTGTACATCACCACTGTTGGACTCCTGTGTGCAGTGATTTGGGAGGGCACTGTAACCAGCTATGTCTGCCCAAGGTGCCTTCACCAAGCACATGGGGAGGTCTCCTACCTCAGGTACACAGGTTTGACCCTGCTGACTGTATTAGCTTTAGGTAAGAGAAGGCCTCTTTTCTTCGGGGGTTCTTCTGGTCTGCAGCCAGGTCTGTCTCCTTAGCAGAAGCCACTGCCCTGCCCTGTAACGTGGGGGACGGGAGCATGCCTGGCCAGAATAGCTGCTGACCTCCTGTCTCTCCCATTTCCTTCCAGTCCTGGACGCACAACATCCAGCGGGAGAAAGAGTTCCTGCGGAAGCTGGTGAAAGCCCGTGTCATCACTGACCTAACCAGTGGGATTTGAGTGGCTGCAGCCACTGCCTCCAAGGGAGGAGATGAAGACACATGCTGCAGCTCTGGGAGCAGGCACTGGCAGCCCCCAACAAGAATCCCACCTCACGGAAGACACACAGAGATGCCCAAGTGCTCTGGGAAGACCCTCTCGCGCTACCAGTCTGCATGAGGGTTGCATCTGCTGCCTCCAGGCCTGGAGCTGGAAGGAGGTGGGCAAGGGATTGAGTGAGCAGTTCTTGAACTCAGCATCAGTGACAGATCTTCTGTGTCCTGAATTAAACAGGAAAGACTCAGGCGAGAGAAGAAGGTTTGTGAACAAAACAGTCTGTGCCAAATGGGAGGTGACGCTGCCCCGGGGCAGCAGTGCCTGAATGTACAAAGTGTTATTTTTTAAAAGACACTCTGCTGGAATCGTACTAGAAGTACCGAGGTGCACGGCAACATCTGCGTGTGCACAGCCCTGCGAAAAGCCCAGCCTCTCCATGCTCCATCTGCATTATCGCTAGCCTCAGACCTTTCCCCAGGAAAACAAATCCGTCCCAACTTTGGTGTTGTTGGTGCTGCTGTAATTCAAAGGGAGAATAGTGGCTTTCCCTCATTCTCTGCTCTGAGCTTCTGGATAGGGATGAGCATGGGTTTGTTTTTCTGTACTCCTTGCGTAGAGCTGGTGGCGGCAGCAGCCACTTAATTGGCTGTGTTTTCCGTAGCCATTTGCCCTGCTCTGCCTCTGTCCTGACCTCAGAGTGAAGCAGGGAGCTGATGGCTTCCTCTACCTGCAGCAGACCCTCCCCACCTTCCTGCCTGTCACGGTACTGAGGAACCTGCCTTGTTGTGCTCAAGGCTTTCAGGTCTCTTGGTTCGTGTGTGCTGTGCAGGGCCCCCGTGGAGTTCGTGCAGTTTGGTGTCACCATTTCTGGACAGCATCTTGCTTTATTTTCATATGGAAGAGGAGTAATTTATTCTTTGGAAGGAGGTCAGATCTTGTGCAGAGATCTGAAGCTTTGCAGTTTGTGAGCAGGCCACCGAAGACGTTTGTTTTACATTCCAGACTTGATCATGTTCCCGATTTAAGCGATGCATAACCTCAGTGATGATGGATCCTGCTGGCAGGGCCAGGACCTGCTGGGAACCCTCACTCTCTGCTCACCCTCATTTTATTTCCAAGCTCTTCCTGTGCTGCTCCAGCACTGCTGCTCCTCCTGCTCTCAGGAGCACATCCCTTCCTCCACCGTCTTGGTCCCAAGATGCAGTATTTGCACATGTGATTCGTGTACGTATTTCAGAGGAGCTGGAATGAACTGAGCGAAGTGGCCAAATGCGAGGACAGTGGGGTGGCCTCATCCACCTGGACAATGTGGTCACAAGGGGGTTTGCCACAGCAATGGTTACAGGTAGAAATCTGTTGCCAAGCTCTCCTGGCCTGGAGTAGGCTGGACTGTGCCCATGGACACTGTCCTGAGCCAAGTGCCTGTGTGACAAGGCACCAACACGCAGCTGGCCAGTGCTAGGATCAATGCAGGGGTATCCCAGAGGGATGCTGGCTGGGCTCATAGTCATCCAGCGTAACCCAAGGATTGCATTCTGCCTTCCTCTGAGCTGAAGGGACAACAAGGCCCTGCTGTGGATGAGGAATACTCAGAACACAGTTTATATATGTTTTCCCTGGTTCCTGTGCTCCCACTGGCTTTCAGTGGACTGTGGTTCTGGGGCTGAGACCCCAGAGGGAGTGTGCAGGAGGAGCAGGCAATAACCCCAGCTTGGAACAGAGGAGCTGGCTGTATAGAATGGTTTGAGACCAGGCTGAAGGCAGAGACAGCTCTCAGGACACAGTGCTAGGTGCTGCCCACAGACCAGTGTGGTATGTGCCCCTCAGGAACCTCCCCTGCATGGTGTGCCAGTAGCCAAGGAGCTTGCTCAGGGGCAAGTCCTCCCCAGCTTCTAGTCATAGATGCTGCTAGCCTTGTAGCTGGGGAGCAGCTCAAAAGCCCTGACCACAGAAGACAGATGCAGGGAGGCTCTCTCTTCCCCTGTCCCTTACCCTATCACTGACCAGCCAGGTGCTCCCTACTCACTTCAGTACATCCCTCTCCCCAGATTGCTCTGTGAAGTTTCCAGCTGGGGTTTCCAGCAGGTTTTTGAGCACAAGCTGTAGAGATTTGAATATTCTCCCCCAAATTGTTTTTCCTGCTTGAGATAACCAAGGGACAGGATTTCTATGGTTCGCACCAGATGACACTCTCTTTGCAGTTGCTGTGGGTCAGCCTGAACCTGGAGTGCCTGCTACAGTGGCAGTGGGGATGCCTGGACTGGACCACACTAAGGTTATGGCTGGGCACTCAGCCTTTGCCTTGGTGTTTGAACTGGGTCTTTAACCAGCTGCATTTGGAGTCCAGGTGATGGGCCACATCCGTATGTTACAGTGAACTGAGGTCAAAAACAGGTTGGCTGCAGCAAGGAGGAGGAGGAGGGCGATGAAAAGCCTTCATGGTGTCCATGCTGGGCTCCTCTCCACCCCCTGGGGGAAACACTCCCATGGAGGCTTGTGATGGCATTAATTTGATTTTGTCTGTTTTATTGAACGCTACAAAAGGGCACTTTTTTCTTCCAGCTCATCTGCTCCAGGTACAAGGAGAGAGAGAGAAAGAGCATGGCCCCTTCTCTGCTTTCCCTGCCATCCCAGCTCCCTATACACAGCCAGAGACAGGTCCTGATGGATCCCTCTGGAGCCTTTCCCTCTGCCTTGGTGAGGGTCTCTGGGCAGAAGTGCCCAGGCTGAATATGAGTGCCTGTGGCCAAGCTGGCTGCTGGGTCAAGACCACCTCTCAAGTAGGAGAGGGTGGTGGATTGTTGAGGTGGGGCAAAGGATCCCTTTCAACTCACTGTCCTATTTGGCACTGGTGGGGCCAGCACATCCATGGAGCAGCCCTACACCAGGCAATGGGGCTGTGCACCCCAGCCCTGGAGCAGTGCACTGCACAGGGTTTTGCCTCTGGATGCTGCTGTTCCTTTGGCTGCCTCCCCCTGTACACCTGCAGCCACCTACCGCCCTCCAAAACCCTGCAGTCCTGCCAGCCTGGAGCAATGCACGGGTCAGAGCAGGGTCAGTGGGGCGGATGTGAGTCTTGGCCTCTCCCTCACAGTGACTCACCTTTTCAGCTCGGAAGGGAGAGCCCAGGGGAATTCTCCACAGCCTAAATATAGAGCAGGGTTGCCTGGTGCTTCCGACGCGCTGCTGTGCAGAAAGGCCACTCGGGTGGCAGGGAACCTGCCTAGAGAGCAGCTGGGGCAGCACACGGGGGTCAGGGAGCCAGTTTCAGCAGCAGGGTTTTGCTCCAGTTTGTGCAGAGAGCAGGTCTGGATTGCTGTGGGCCAGCCAGCAAGTGTTGCTCTGGGGAAGATGGGGGCCAGATAGCTGCTCCTTCACTGACCACTTGGTAAGCACCAGCTGCTCATGTATTTGTGGCATAGGGTCCTCCCCAGTGCCCACCATCCTGGCAACAAGCTCCTTCCACTAGCTCAACCCATTAGGGCTTGCCATGCTATGGCCTCAGGCTCACACACGCCAAAGGAAGACACCATGACCGGGGAGAACAAGGTGGCAATGGAACTCGCTCCGAAGGCCAGTGTGCTTGTCGGTACTGTACCAAGCTGAGATGTAAGAACTCAATGAGTTTTTAAAATTAATTTTAGTTTCTGCGATTTTTTTTTATTTCCCCTCTGGGCAGGGAGGGCAAGAGTCTTGTAGGCTCCTCCAAGCCGGCTTATGTCACATCAATTCAGTCATATCACAGAAGCAATAAAGCTATTAAACGAGCTTGGCTGGCCTCTGTCTTCTGCTGCCTCTGGCCTTTTTTAGGGGAGGCAGAGGGATTCCCCTGGTTGGGCGTCTCCAGCCTAGTTTCACTGCGGACTCCTCCAGCACAGCAGCTCAGCAGCAGCTGCTGGGAGCCACAGCTGGCTAATGCTGCTGGCCCAGCACCAGGGGCAGGCAAGGGCTCTGCCCCTCCTTGCAGGTGACCTGAGAGGTGGAAGCTGGGTTTGTGTGTTGTGTCAGAGGCAGAGGGAGCCTTTCTGGCCTGGTATGGGCTGCCTGCAACTCTGCCTGCTCTCTCCAGGACTCCTGGCCAGCAGGGTGGCTTCCTGACAAGGTTCACAGCAGCATCAGGCTGGGTGCGGCCCCAACAAAGGCAGGTGTCCAGCCAAGTGACCTCGCCACTGTGTCCAGGAAGGAAGCAGTTGAGGATGCCAAGGACTGTGACCAGCTCTGACACCTACCAGGTCCCAGCAGGAGGAGCATACCTCCTTGCAGCAAACTCCAGTGATGGCTTGGGGCTTCCAGAGCCATGGGACAAGTCTAGTTCCATCCCAACCCCTGAGGGAACCACATGGGTGTTTTCAGGTCTGTAACCGGTCTGCTAGACCTGTCAGCTCTCAAAAACTCAAGAGGCAGCTTCCTGCCAGTGCTGATGGGACACCACAGAGGCAGCCACCCAACCCTCTGTGGTGTGTGGCTGCAAGTTCGACAGCCCTCCCACAGAGGAGATTCTGGAGTTGCTCAAACCGTCCTTCCGCAGCCTTCTTTTCACAGCCCTTGAAGAACAAAGCCAGCACTGCCATCAGCTGGGATAGCCCCAGGCTGGCCTTTGAAGGGCTGTGGAGGGGGAGAGTACAGAGCTTGGGACTGGGGCACAGAGGGACAGCCTGTGGGAGGTTCTGGTCAGCAGACAGGACCCATGTTCTGGAGCAGGTGTCCCTGCAGAAGCCACATCAGCACTAAGATGGGGACAGTGCAGCAGGTAAGTCCATCTGTGTCACAGCTCTCCCACAGGTCTCACTTAGCCATGGCCTCACCACGGGGCTCATTCACCAGTGCCATGTCCTACACAGGCCTCTGCCTACCACCAGCATCACACCCACTGCAGCTCTCAGTTTTGCCCTGAGTCCCCAGGGAAGGTGGGAAAGATGGGGTAACAAACCCCTGGGATGACTCAGCACCTGGGGCTGTCTCCAAGCCATGGGGTTACAGGCCCTTCTAGGCAGCTCCCTCTGCATGGGCAAGGCAGTGGCTGGTCCCTGCCCTGTGAGGACAGTCAGGCAACCTGGAGCAGGATGCGTCGCTTGCACAGAAACTTTGCAAGCAGGCAGCCCTGTTACTCTGCAGCCCTGTAATGTAGAGAATCCTATTCCCTGTCCCCTCCCCAAGCTGATTCCCCACCCCAAGGACGCTTCTGGGCCTCCAAAACTCTGCTGTGCTGAGGCATCCGGGGCATCACCTGCAGTGCTCAGGAAGCCACCACAGATGGGAGCAGCATCAGGAAGAGTCAAGGGGCAGTGGAACCCCATGGCAGAGCCCATGCTGACCCACTGAGGGGCATGAAGCTGACTGCAGCCCCAGGGAGCCAGCGAGGGACCAGGGCCAGGTGGTGCCAGGCCAGGGCCAAAGGGCAGGGCCAGCAGCTCTGGCCCTGTGCCACCCCCACCATCCCTGACAGCGGTGGCTTAGCCTGGGCAGGTGATGCCGCAGGAGGGACGCGGGACTTGTCATCCTCGCGCTGGATAATCCGACGAGACGAGACAAGACAAGACGAGACGGCAGCTCCTGGCTGGTGCAGGACCGTGCTGCGGGAACGGGGTTAAGACCGCGCAGGGTCCCGGGGGCCGGGACAAATCCCAGGGGCCAGCCGGGGGCAGGCTTGCAACCGCGGCACGGCCGGTACCGAGCCCCTGCCCCCGATCCGGCCCGGGGGTTACGTAATCCCGGGGCGGCCGCGGCGGGGCGGCGGAGAGTCGCCGGGGCAGAGGACGCGGGCCATGAGGGCCGGCCCCGGGGGGGCTCGCCCGGCCTGGGCTGTGCCCCGGCTCCGTCCCGGGGAGCACGTGCGGAGCGGGGCCGAGCGGAGGCGGCCCCGGGATTTGGCACGTTTGCAGAGAGCACTTGAGAGCCCCGGGATGGATGTGGAGGGCCCCGGGCGGTGACGTAAGGGCTCTCACGGGCTCGACACGGCTCGCCAGACGGCCCCCATGTCCCCGGGGGCTGCGGCGTCCCCGGCGGAGGGAGGCAGGGAGACGGTCGAGGTAAGGAGGCCAGCGGCGGGGTGGCCCCGCCGGGGTGGTCCCGGCGGCGGAGAGGCCGGACTCCTCCTCCGGCGAGGCCGGACGTGAGCGTCCGTGGCGCGTCCGTGGCACGGCAGTGGCCCGCCGTGGCTCGGGGTGCGTGGGTCAGCGACCACCGCCGCCGCGGCCCAGACCTTCTCCCCACACCCCATCCCCGCCAGGGTCCCGCGATGGGTTCCCCCGTGGTTCTGCCCCACGACGCTGGGCGTAGGGGCTTCGCGGGGCTCCTTTCCTGGAGCGCACCGGGAAGCGCTTAAACTCTTCTCCGAGGATATCCGCGTGTCCGTCCGTTCAGCGCTGCGACCGGGCTGTCGGGGCAGGGAGCTTAGGGGGTGTCCGTCCGTCCGGACTGCGTGTGTGTCTGCCCGACGGTGCCGAGATGCCCGGAGTCGGCCGGCGGGCAGGTGTTGGTTGCAAGGGTCCCGGTGCCCATCGCGGCGGCGGCGCGGGTCCCGGCGCGGACCCAGTGCTGATGGGGGTCAGGCTGCGGCTCCTACTGCTGGCGGGATCCCGGTGTCGTCCGTGTCCCGGGGCGGTCCCCGGCGCCCGTGCGGGTCGGAGTCCCGGTGCCGCTGCGATGCGGATCGGGATACTGGTGCCGGTGCCCGCCCGCCGGTCAGGTGACGGCAGCTGGAATTTGACACCGGCGGCAGCGGCGGGAGCGGGATGGAGCCACCGCTGCCCCGCACTGCGCGCCTGCCCGCCCGGCGGCACCGCACCCCGAAACGCACCGGGATCAAGACGGATACCCTGGGGCGCACCGGCATCGGGACTAGCACGCCGAGGCTCATCGAGAGCAGCATCGGGAGCAGCGGCCGGAGACGGTGCCGTTGCCGGCGGGGCAGCGGC
>JAOXOE010000698.1:19218699-19263648 GCA_028565055.1 Phoeniculus purpureus
CCCCCTTCCTGCCCAAAGCACAAGCCAGCCTTTTTTGCAGCTGTTCCACAGGCTGTTTCAAATGTCTTGCAGCCGACCGTTGCTCCCTAGGTCAGCAGCTGAGAAACACTGATCCACAAGGATTGCTAATGGTCAGATTCCATCTTTGCTATGTTTCATGTATTTCTGAGCATGCTGCTGGAGGTTTCTACTGCAATGCTCATTAAACATAGTATTTTTGTCTCTACATGCTGCTTGTCTCTCATTACATGCTCTAAGAAGTTTTGCATGATGGCAGATGGTAGCTTGGATATGACATTTGCACTGATGCAGTGACTTTGACAGGAGGACTGCTAGAGCGCCTTATACTAGGTATTGTAAGGCTAAGTTTGTAAATGGAGATGCATGGTGTCTTTCTGAGCAGAGATTGTTTCCTTGTGTTTGTGCTTCAGAGAGGGAGTCAGAAATCTTGTGACCTTCTGAAAACCAACACTCTTGTCAGTGAGGTATAGAAGTCCTCCTGCATGAAAATAAGTACAAGACATAGTTAAAAGAACAGTTTTGCTATGTCTGCTGCCATGTGATGATCTGTTGCAAAATTATACCACCTGCCATCCTTACTTCATTCCACCAGAAGTTGTGTTGTGAACTTCCAAGGCCTCTAAATAAACCCTGCGGTCCACAACTGTAGTTGAACTTTGTTAAATGTGGAGGAGAAACTTTGTGTTTGTCTGCAAAGGTGTTGGGATGGGTTCTAAATTTCCTTGGGTTTTGCCTCTTTCGATGTTGTGCTTTTATTTTTGTGGCAGTTTGCTGTTTTTACAGCATAAAGTAATGAAGTCTGTCTCTGGAGTGTTCTCTGGTGATCGTGTCTGATGATGCAGTGTCACGAGTCTATGTGCAAACATTGTGGATTTCTATAAATTGGACTTTTTTACCTGAAGAGATGACTTTAAGTTGCAGCCTAGTTTGAGTAGTTTCCATTGAGCATACTGGCTGCTTTCGAGTACCCAGGATGTCCTGACAGGAGCACTATGAGGTGATGTCACAGAGGTTTTTGTTTTTTTTTTTTGTTAGGCTTGTGGCTCCTTTTTTCTGCTCTCCTGTGTAAAAAGTTTCTCATTTACTCTTGGAAGTTGCAGTGCTTGCATTAAGCTGCTTCAACATGTACAAAGCAATGATGCTAGTTAGAACATTTAGCTTATTGATCTTTATCGGTTGTCACAACTGATGTAGGCTGTGCTGTGCCATTGTCTCTTCTAGGCACTTTAAGGAATCGTATCTTAAATGTCAGATTGAGCTCCTTTAAATACCAGTGTAAACAGTCTGGTGCAAGAGGGCAGACTTTTATGGGGTTACTTATGAAAACAGTTCAGGCGGTACCAGTTTGCTGTTGGCCCTCAGAGTTTTGTGTGTATCAAAACATGTTTTATTCCTCATGCAATTTTACGCTCAAGGAATTTATTGCAGATTTGAAAGACAAATTTACAAGCCTGTATTGGGAAACTTGATACAAAGAGTTAAGTCTAAGTTTCTATAAATAAGTGTTTGGAAGTTAACAAATGACAGAACTGAAGTTGCTCATTTAACCATGAGTAGGCCTCCTTGAGCTTGTGTAACATGATGCAGCGCGTAATGGTGTGATTATACTTTCTCTTTCCTGACAGGGAGCCTTGCTTAGTTCAGTTCACAAGGTGGTGCTGGATGGTTTTATTTCCTGAATTACAATTCACCGTGTGACCTTGCAAATTTCCTTAAGATTGACACAATAACACCAATGTCCCTAAGGTTAGATGTGTTAATTTGGAGCTGCTTAATAATCTGAGATTGATTTTATGTGTAGGTTATCTTCCTATTGAATTATTTTGCCTTTTTTTGTGATCAGTGTCTTTATTCTGTGTAATAGTAACTCCGTAGCTTCCATAGTCGCATTCATCTTGGCTGCTTTATTCTTTGTGCTGGAGGAGGTGTGAAACTAAGCTGACCTTGACATCCAACACTCTTGCAATCTCTTTCAGAGACGGGTTTTAGTAGTATGAGACACAAACAAATTTGCCATAGACTATGGTGAAAAATACTTGATCTGCTTACTGTTGCTGGTGTGGTTTGTTCACTTAATGTTTTAGAAAATGCCTATGTTTTGCTAATGAATGAATTTGAATGGTTACTCTGTAAGGAGTCCAGTCGCTCTGAGACTTCACTGTTTGTGTATTTAGCTGGTAAAGTAAACTAGTGGTTAAATATTTTCTTGGAGGTGTCAGAAGTACAAATAAAGGAGGCTGAACTTACCAATAAACGGGAAGGTGTTTCTCTCACCATCTCCATTTAACTTAAAGTCTGTCCTCTTGAGAGATGCCCTAGTGAGTTCCAAGCAATTGTTCTCTTGCTGTGTGACCCTACACCTTGCCAAAATACAAAGGGGAATAGGAAATAATTAATTCTCTAGAGGTTATCTTTCCCATGACAGTTTAATTCAGCTGATGTGAACTAATTAAGGTTGAATTGAGTTAATCTGCTTCTTCCATTCAAGATAAACCTCCAGTGACTACCACCCCTCCCTCTTCCTTTTAGTGAGTGTCATGGCTGACTTGTCCTTCCCAGAGCCTTGTTCTGTCTCAGTGGCTGTATATTGTTAGTTCTCAGAGCAGTAGCAAAGTGCAAAAGGTGATGTGTAACATGGTGTGAATGCAGGAGGACCTTTGAGTTATGGTGATCATGGAGAATCTGTGATCTCAGTGATTGGGCTAGAGGTAAGCTTTCCTTTTTCCTTTATTCTTTCTCAATTTCTGTAACTCGCCTTCGATTTCTGACAGTAGTGCTAAGAGATGACACTGTCCTTGCATGTTCTTCCCAGACAGGTGATAATGACTGATGCTGCAGCCCTCTGATTAACTGTTGAGTTCCATGGAGGTGTGCTAAGCATGTAGAACTGACAATGTGATGTAGGAGACAGACAAGGAACTGAGTTTGGTATTTGGTTTAGCTATTCTGTACCTTCTAGAAGGACCTTGCAGCACCAGATAACCGTAACTGTTCATTGTGTTTCTGAACACTGAGTTTTCAGGAAATTCTTACATAGTAGTGGTGGTGATGGATCAGATTTAGGATCTGAGATAAGCACTGCAGGCTCATTCGTAACAGCTCCCTGTCTTAATCCTTCCATGTTCCCTGATGTGTTTGGCTGTGAGAAGGAGGAAGATTTCATGAGGGTGAAGAAGACAGCACACAGGACAGTGCTGCATTGTCTTTGTAAAGTATGATGGAAGATGGAGTCTTGCTGACGGTACTTCTTAGATTTGCTTTATCAGCTGGGAGGAATGCATTTTCACCCATAAGTGAAGGACAGAGTATAGTCACGTTAAAATTTAATGCTGTTTGTTACTTAACCTGGTGTGTGTATAGCTGATTTTGCAACTTTAAAATGAACATATTGTATAGGAATGAAAGATTCATTAAAAAATGTCCCAGCTATGGAAATATTGAACTCCTTCCTCTGAAGCAGAGATTTCTTTGTGGGGTGTGGGGTTGTTTTGCCCCTTGAAGTATTGAAATGGACTCGGGACAAGGACGTGATGCCATTTTTCTTGTCTGTTTTGTTCCCATCTATATTAGCTATGAGTTAAAGAAACACACACTCTAAGTACTTTTGCCAAAACCTAAGTTAATGCAGTTTGTAGCGATAGATGTTGAGCTTGTCAGTTTGAGTGTGGTTTTGGAAACACCTCCAGGTATCTTCTGTGCATGTCTCCATAAATAAATCAAGCCACTACTGTCATCTGTTGCTCCATGTTATTTTCAACTCTAATTCTGGAAAGGCAGCCAATGAAGTAAATTTATGGGAAAAGATTTTTCTGAAGGTATTTCAGGACCCTTATCCTTTTTATCCCCCCACTTTTTTGAAAATGTCTGTTTCCATGGGAACTGAGGAGACATAAACAGGCAAAACTGACTCACTTCTGGTTGCAGGTTTTCAGTCTGCATGCATTTCCATGGAAACCAGTCTCGCAGCAAAAAAGGTTAAATTAATCAAAAGCAATCAAACCTTTATCTATAATATAAATACTGATTTCTCTTTCAAAGTGAAATAGTGTTTTCATCAACTCTTGTATTAGGGACTACAGTGTGCTGAAGAAATGGATTTGTGCACAGGGGTCTGGAACTGTCTCTTGTGTGATGTGCTCACAGGATGTAGTGTGGGTACAACAGTTGTATTTTGAGTTACCGAGGGTGTCGTTTGTTCTGTGCTGAGGAAGCAGATCTTGCATAGGCTGACATCTGACTTGTTTTTATTTTATTGTTCAATGGAGAATAAGTAAAAAGACATTTAGTTGGTGTGTGAGCATTTAGGCCGTGGAGACAAACTCATCTACTTTGTGGAGAGCATGTGATAGCTTTGTGGTGTTCCTCTTCTCTGGGAGCTACTGTCCTACTTGCCTTTGCCAGAAGAGGGAAATGCAGGAGTGCTCCTATAAAATAACATCTCCAGGCCAGCTCAACTTCGTGTTGGGAGCATAAAGCTCTGATCAAAGTGGTTTGAGTTAAGCCAGCTGAATTATGATTGGGGGGATGAGGAAGCACATCCTTTCTTACAGCAGAATTACAAGGCACTTGTGCCCCTGTTGTGAAGGTTGGCAAGGAAGTGCTGATGGTAACCATTTAACCATTTCACTTGCTCCTTATCTAGCTGTAGCCTTAGCCTTGAGGCAGGGGGCCGAGGTGTTCTTTACTTTATTGCTGTTGTTGTTGTCCAAGCTGAAAAGCCTGGGAGGCCTTAACCTTGTGAGTCTTAGCTTTTTTTAAAAAACTGGTTTGGACAGTATTGTGCGGCAGCGTAAGTCTCCAGAAAAGTTTGGGTTCTGCTTTGCAGGAAGTCTGGGAAAAGAATTGAAACAGATTATTTTGAATTCACTAATGCTTGAGTTATTAGCAACTTTGAGGTTTGTTTCATCTACTCAGCTGCACTGTAGTCTGTGTTGGTGACGTACTTTCTGCACCAAAATTGAGAACAAATGCTTAGAAAGTTCTCATAACACAGATCCAACTACAGAGTTAAGGAATCTCTTCACTACTTTTCAGATAGCCTTGGGGATTTGAGGATCACAGTGACACTTTTTGAAATGTTAAAAATAGGACGTGGTATTATTGAGGCATCACTGAACACAACTTGAGGCCATTTCCCCTCGTCCTATCCTTAGTAATTTGGGAGAAGAGACCAGCACCAGTCCCCCTACAGCCTCCTTTTAGATGTGGATGGAATTAGTTGGGATGGAATTAGCTGGGATTGCTGCAGGATGATCTCAAATGACTGGAAAACCGGCAGAGACTGTGCATGTGAAGAAAGGTCTTTAAGAATTAGAGACTGCAAAGTGTGGGAGTTCAGCAGGTTTGAGGACTCACTGCATGCGCTCTCCCTCTGGATGGCGAGTGAGTAGCTGCAGGGCCTCTTTTGCCTGCAGGGTCTGCCTGTCTTGCAGCCCTGGTGGCACAAGGGGCAGGCAGGATTGAGGCTGCAGGCAAGGGCCTTTTCTGGGAAGTTGCCTCTTAAGGAGATGTGTGAGCAAAAGGCTGATGGGAAGACACCAGGGCAAGAGGAAAGAAGGGACTAAAGGTAGTGTTTGATCCTGCTCTGGCAGGGGGATTGGACTGGATGATCTTTTGAGGTCTCTTCCAATCCCTAATGCTCTGTGATTCTGTGTAATATTAGAAACACAGATGTTAAAATAGGAGTTGAAACAACAGTTGTCTGATAAAGTAGTTTAACTTCTCTGAGAATTCCCCTATTGGCCTCAAGTGTCCCACTTGTGTTGGCTTGAAGCGGAAAACCTTAGTGTACTAACTAGAGCAGCTGATTCTCTTATCTATGTGAGCACAGAAAAATTGACTTAGTGCCCAGAAGTTGTTACCGCTCTTCCAGTGACTTTGTGCTCCCTGTTAACCTGCCAGAGTAAGAAGCATGGCTAAACTTAAATGCTACGACCTGGGACTTTCTTCCACATCTGTAATTGTGCCACATTTCACTTGGTTGGAGACAGATGTGTAAGTTCCTCATTCTTCTTGCTCTGGCTGTTTGGAGGACCCTCACGGAACTGCCTGCCCTTTCCACCAGAGGCAGCTGTCTGCGTGCCACCAGACACAGTCTACTCAGCAGATAAGAATCAGAACTTTTAAGGTCTGTGGAAGAGTTAAAACCAATCCAAAAATTCACAAGAGCCTCTGTGCCTTTTAGAAAGCAGCACTTTATAAGGTAGGCCAAAGAAACAGGAGAATGAAAATGCACATTTTCTGACCTGTTATTGCCTATTTAGTATAAAGCCCTTGCTGTTCTAGGGGTTCTGCTGCCTCTCCAGGAATTTCTAATGTTGGTGTAATGTTAATAGTGCAGGACGAAACTCTGCTGGGGCAACAAGAAATGATGCATGACAGAGCCTTTGAGGGAGGGAGCAAGTGTAATGTTGCTTTGCCCTTGAGATTTCTTCAGAGAAGGAAAACTCCCTTAAGACTCTCAGGCTCTAGGAACCTATAGGAGCAGGTTTAGTGAAGGCTGTGAAGTGCATAGCGCCCTAAGCACTTTGGTGGATTGAGGAGTGGCTGCAGTGCTGTACTTTTATTTATTTCATCTTCATTTTAGCTTTTCCAGCCCTGAGCTCACATTGGTTTCTTAGCAAGATTAAAAAGCAAGGTGCAATAATATTTTTTCATTCTCTTACACACAACTGGGCCTTAGGTTTGCATCCTAAAATAGTACGGTGCTTTTGCTTCCCTTATGACAGTAGTCTTGTTGCTGTTTGAATCTCATTCAGTTCTTAGCATTTCCCCTGTCCCCGTGTGTGTGTCAGTTGATGCGTGCAGTTGAGCAACATGCCCAGCTCAGAACAGTGTGGTTTTGCTTCACTCACTTGACCTTAACCTGATTTAGTGTTTCACTTGCTTCACTTGCTCTGCTCTTGTGCATTTTCTCCCTTTCCTCCCAGTTTGGGAAGGCATAGTGACTTTAGATAGGTGGGTTGGGATAGCGTTCATAAGAGGCAGCACTCAGCATCTTATGTCCAGCTGGAACTGTGTCCTCCAGTACTGTTTTCTCGAGGTCAAAGTCAGCAGCTTTCCATGTTCTGGAAGGTGCAATGCAGAGAAAGCACTTTACCTCTCTTAGCAATCGTTCTGCAGCTCAGTGCTTTCAGAGGTGAAAGGACTGATTCATCTCGGCTGACTGTGAACCTCATAGTGATGAGTTCAGCTGGAAACAATACCTCCCTGTGAGAACGAGCTCATCCCCATTAGTAAGTGCTTCTGTGCTTTTCCTCCATCCCATTAGTGTCCATCCCCTCGGTGTGCAAAATGTGTGCCTCTGACATGTGGCCATTGCAGCAATGGCTCTTGTATCTTCAGGTATCACCAGCCTTAATGGAGGCTCCACCCTATCACTCGTCTGGTAGAATAGATCTTGCAGACTTTCCTCATCAGTTTTAATACAGGCAGGCTGGCTCTGGGCACCTTTTGTTCCCATTTCAATTCTGCTTCACATCAGTTCTGCTGACATTGTTGCAGCAATAATTTTGGGCACAAAGGAAATGATTTGTGATTTGTCTTGTGTTGGACAGCTGTTGCCGTGTGATCTCCTGGTCACGGCCTTAGTACTGATTTTGTTCATGTCTGTCACGCTTACGGTTGTTTTGCAGAGGAGATTGTTTCCTAGATTGTTATCTTCTGCCAACCTTTTTGTCCCCTTGTCACTATAACATCTCAATTTTTTTTTTCTCATTGCAGTCTGGATTTACATCAGTGTCAGGCTGAAGCAATAAAACAGCCAAGCCTGGGTATGACTTGCAAGGACAAGTACAATTGGGTCATGAGATATAGCTTCATATGAATTATGTATTTCTTCTGCACTTCAGAAGGAATGTAATTGTGCACCCAGGCATCAAGCAAAAAGTAATTTGCACTGCGTGTTTGTTCAATAGGTGGTTGAACCTGAGACAGCTGATTTCCAATGGTTACTCCTTCATGACACCACATGATTATATTGCTCTTGTATGCATTGCTTTCTGGAGGCAGTATCAGTGTGTGAGGATGGCTTCAAAATTCTAGTCAGGTACAGAAACTACAGGATATTTCTTAACTACTTCTTGGTATTTCTGAATAACCAAATGCCTAGACAATCCAAGATATATGTATAATATATAGGGTGTCTCTGAAGATCATAAACTCATTCACAGAGAAAGAAATGCTGAGTTAAGTTTCCATTTTTAAAAATATGTGCTACTTGTCTGTAGCTTTTTTCAGATGATGGTAGAATCCTTGTTACAACACATCATTCTTTTTGCAGCTTTAATCCTGTGGGTGTCAGTGTTACTCACATTACCCATGTGAGCTGCACTAGTGCTGTGTCTGTGTCCCTTAATAGCTCCTGGGACAAAAAGAGTTAATGCAATGCAACTGCAGAACAGTTTAACCGGTATTTTTGCCATCCATGATGAATGTGCATGTTCTGAGGAGCATCTTTGTTCAAAACATGATGTGCAGATGCATTTGTGCTTTAAAAGAGTAGTAAAAATGAGATGGCACGGAAATCAATAACAGTTGAGTTTTCCCAGCAGGTAAGTAGCTGATGGCTCCCTATGTATGAAGACTTGCCCTAAATAAATGTAGACAAATTTAATAATTTATGAGTGCAGTTACATCTTTTTGTCTCGGTCAGAAATTAATCAATCTCAGAATAGCTTTAATACAACGCAGTATTGCTTTTCAGCTGCAATCTTTTCTGGAAGCTCTAACCAAAACAATGACCTGAGATACATTTCTTAGGAGGAAGAGTAATAACAGAGGAAGCTGATGTACAGGACAGTTGAATTACTCTGTCACGCAGCCACTCAAGGGCAGCGCTATGAATAGAGGTCTCAGCGTTCTTGGTCTAGTGTCCTGTTTGACTGAATTGTAGAATCACAGAACATTAGGGATTGGAAGGGACCTCAAAAGATCGTCTAGTCCAGTACCCCTCTGTCACAGCAGGATCACCTAGATCAAGTCGCACAGGAACGTGTCCGGGCGGGTTTTAAACATCTCCAGAGAAGGAGACTCCACAACCTCTGTGGGCAGCCTCTTCCAGTGCTCAGTCACCCTCACCGTGAAGAAGTTTCTTCTCGTATTAGTGTTGAACCTCCTATGTTCCAGCTTACACCTGTTGCCTCTTGTCCTATCATTGGGTGCCACTGCTGAAGGAGGCTCTCTTTCCTATAATCATGCAGTCTGCATCTGTGTAGTTCAGGAGACAAGAAATACACTGAAGTTGCTTACTTGGGACAAGATAATCTGATGGTGTTTGTAAAAATACAATGGTATTTCAAAGTAGTATATTGATAATAACTAAACTGGTGATGATCTGCATGGGCAGTGCTGGTGGCATGCTGTAGGTGCTGTAATTAGGGTATGATGTGGCTTATGTCAGTTGCTGCTAGAATCATAGAATCATTCAGGTTGGAAAAGACCTTGGGATCATCAAGTCCAATCATCAACCCTACTCTGCAAGTTCATCCCTAAACCATATCCCCCAACACTGTATCTAAACAACTTTTAAACATATCCAGGGATGGTGACTCAACCACCACCCTGGGCAGCCTGTTCCAGTGCCTGACCACTTCCTGATGTCCAGCCTAAACCTGCCCTGTTGAAGCTTGAAGCCCTTCCCTCTGGTTCTGTCACTGATTGCCTATGAGAAGAGACCAGCGCCAACATCGCTACAATGTCCTGTTGGATAACTGTAGAGAGCGATGAGGTCTCCCCTTAGCCTCCTCTTTCTCAAACTGAACAGTCCCAAGAAGTTGCCTAAAATGCATCTGTGGAAGAGCCTTATGAACTGAGTGTATCCAGCCTGAGCAGTCACAAAGGTCGCTTTGAGGTTTTTCAACCTTCAGATTCAGCACACTGAGGGCACAGTGTTTCGTGCTTTCCAGCTGCATTGATACCACAACCACTTTTATTCTTTTTAAAGGTAGAGAGTTTTGTTTGTTTCTCTTTTAGAATGGAAAGGTTAAATTTTGCTTTCCGTACCTCAAACACACAGCTCTTTCATTTTATTTAAACTTAAATACGTTCAGGCACAGACTAAGCTTCTGGAATTTCTTCTCCATGGTTGAAAAACTGAGCTTTTGAGAAGAGGAGAATAGTGGACCAGTTCAGCCAGTTTCAGCTACAGCAATCACTAATGCTCCAGGTATAATTAGAAATCTAATTACTGTGAATTTAGTTGCTAAGAGTTTTCTGCCTTTTGAGACTTGCCCCACACAATTCTGTCAGCTTGCAAATAGAGCATAGGCGGGTTTCCATTATGCTGCTAGGAAATTAGTAATGCTGTTCGTGCTGCTGCCATAATCTGTTTAGAAGAGCCTTATCTGAACCCAGGAAAGGCTTTTACTTTTTCTTTTAAAGTATGTTTTATTATAAAATTCATTTCTGTGTATTTGAATTCAGAACTTTTGTGTTTGGGTCCACTACTTCATTAGACGCAGAAGCATGAGTTGATGAAGTATAAAGACTGCAAACTGGATTCTGGTGGAAAAAAAACCCCATTAATCCTGATTGCTTTTTCTAAATTTGCCTCGTTTAAAGATGATTCAGATGTGGTTTGAGTATTTTGAAACTTTGGAACAATAGGCTTGCATATTGAAGTATTTGCCTTATTTGCATTACAAAATGATGAAAGTTTCAGTACTACCAATAAATTCATTCTGCTTGCTGCCTGTTTTGTTTCCCACAAAGTCAGTTATTATAATCACAGCATGTTGTATTATTGGATAAATAGTTTGTGCTGGTGTTTCCTACCCACTGAATGCGTTAAGTTTCTTGATGTGTTTGCTAAAATGTGTTTTAAGAAGAATTCAATGTAGCTCATAAGCTGGTTGGTGTACCCTCTGTGATGTACTCAGCTATGGAAATGACACTTGCTGCTCCTAAGGATGGCTGCATGAAGGACTGTGGACATCTGCTGTTGTCTAGTGATTTGCTGCTTTTCTGATACAGCCTGGATGCAGATGCAGAATTCATTTTTGTGAGTAACAGTAAGCATGGCTTTGGAAAAAAGGACTTGACAAGTGAAAGGAACCATTAGGTAAAGAGCAGGAAACTTGGTATTGGAGACTTCACTAATTTCTAGCAAACTTCATAGCTGTAGATTATTAAAAAAAGAAAAGGCGAAGCTTTCTTTTCTTCTGCAGGCTTTAACGTAATTTCAGAAAGTTAAGGCTACTTTGATTTTTATTTAAGACTTAACAGTGTGGCCAGGTTTAAAAACCCTCTGTTGGCTGCTGTGTATTAATTGCTGGTTTCGATAAATTCCATGCTGGGCTGAGTTGTGTATTTGTGCCTTTGTAGGAACGGAATTACCTCGTAAGTAGCTTTCCCTGTCCTTGTTCCTTTTCTTGGCATTAACTGTTCTTGTGGTGGCTTCTTTCTCCAAGGACCTCTTTATAAAAATGTTTGAGATAGCTGTAGCATTAATTTTTATATTTTTCTGTTGTTCTTCTGGAGGGGCCGGATGAAAGGATGAAATCTGCTCTGCAGACAGCTTTGCTGCTTGTGGACCAGCTGCATATGAAGAGTTCATAGAATCATTCACACTTGTGTGAGTGTGTTTTGTAGACGTGATATTTACTGTCAAATCTTCCTCCCCTATAGCCGTATATAATGTACACAGAACTGTCTGAAACTGTTTCCCTTTACCTCTTCCTGCTCGAGAAGTTCCTTTATTTTTTTCCATATGCTGGTCTGTTCCTGCAAGTAGTGGTTTTGGTTTTTTCCAAAAGGCACATTTTGTCTCGCTTGGAGTGAAAGTTGCCTGGGACATGCATGATAGGGTAGGTAATGTGAAATGAATTCTGAAGCTGCTGTACCAGAAAAGTTTCTGCTGAGCCCATGGCTAAGAGGCTTTTGCTGCTCTGGCTCACACTCAAGGTATTCTGGAGTACTTGTTTGCATAGTGAATTGGACCAGGAAACCAGTATAATGTGAAAATAAAGAGGCCTTCTCTTCTGCTGACTCCAGCTCTTTAGGAGGTGTTATATTTTAATCTATACCCGGCAGACTGACTTGCCAAAACCACTGTTTTTGCTGAAGCGTTCTTTCAGCTACACAGGTGAAGGGCAAAGTGAGGTGTGTTGGTATTGCCGGTAACGCCTGAGGGCAGCAGCTCTCTTCTGCCTCACCCCTCACCAACCCCCCACCACCTCAAAACCACCTACAAGTTCAATAAATATTATTTTTTACAAAACACAACAGTGAACATTCTTGTTCCCTTTGCAGCCACAAAGGGGCAGTTGCCATTCCCTGTGTGAACTTGACTAAAAACCACCCTTCTGTAGTTATGTGTGTTTAGAGTAACTTACTTTGGAGTGACCTTACTATTCATATCCAACCCACTACCATTGCCAGTAACTATTTTCATAATCTCATCGAGCCCCATCTCGTGATAAGTTTCTATTTTTACTGCCTGACGCTCCTATTCAGAAGGTCTTTCAGTACCTTTGTGCTAATAGCTGGAACTTAAAATTCAGTTGAAATCATGCTGATGCCCAGAGAACCTGGGGAAAGTGGAAGGGGTTACATAGAGATGTAAGGTTTTGAGCACCATGCCTGTGTTGTTGCAGAGGGAAGAAACTCTAGAAAATCTAGTTTTTTTAAGGAGCCAAGCTTTGTTACGTCACTTATTTACAGAACAGCTCATTTTGTTTGAAGGACTTTTGCTAGTTGAGAAGAAAGAAGGAAAGTTCTAACTGTGTAATCTTACTCATAGGTTGGTGCTGTGGTGAAAATCTGGATGTTTCTAATCTGGAGATCCTTCTTGCAGGTGTTGACACAAAGGAGAATAAAAGTTGATAATTTGAATTGCTTTTCACCAGGTAGAATTTATATGGGAGTTGAAGACCAATAAAATTCTGATGTCCTCTGCCAACTGATGACAACATGTTCATATTTTTTAAAACTGCTGCTGTTACTGTGGCATACTTCAAAGAGAGAAGCAAATTAAAAGTTTGGGGAGACAAGTTTGTATTAAAAGCACATCTGTTGTACATATCATTCATGTTTCATGGCAAAATCTGCATGGCTACCTTCTGCTGCCCTGTCGATGGTGTCAGTCTCATGTAGGAACAGCTGTGTCTGTTCAGACCAGAGGTCCAGGTAGCCTTGTGTCTTGTAAAACTGTCAGTGGGTTTAGCATTTACTGTTATTTCTCCCACCCTGCTTTCCTCTCTTCCTGTAATCCTCTGTCTTCCTGACATCGATTCGTTTAGGTCTTTCAGTGTAGTAGTGCTGGCTAAGACTTTCTGACATAAAGTGGTCAGAGGACTACTTTTCAAACCTATGTGTAAGCTTCTGGTACCATCTTCCCAGGATACTGAGCATCCCAAACGAATGATGATTTGTGAAAATCACCCCTAAAGTCTAGTTAAAGCATAAATGGGTTAAGATGAGGGGAAATAATTAAGTTTTTCTAGAAACATTTGGTAAAGTTGTCCTGAATGAATGGCAACGTGGTTTGGGGTTTTTTTAATATGTGATTAATAATATAGTATAGTGAGTGTTTTAACTCTGGGTAGAAATTACAGTGAGAGTCTAAACATGTACCTGGATTCAGAAACAAATATACTGTCTATATAGAAGCTGATAAAGCCAAGAATGTTTGACTACCTAAGATTTTAGGAAGCCACCATTTGGAAAGAGAATTAATCTTACTTCAAGGTATTAACCTTCTTTCTGTGAATTTTCTAGGGAACAAAAATGCAGTCTGATTGAAAGGTTTGTTTTAAGGATGTGTCAGATACAACTGAACAGAGGCATCTTCCTTTCCTGAACATTTTTGCCCTAACCTTGTAGTAGATGCTCTTGACAGAGGAATTTCTTTGTATTGACAGCTGATGACTTCAGGTTCCAGGTTTACCCTTTTAGGAAACTCGTTCCAAATTGCTGCACTTTTTTGAATGCTTGCTTTGTTTTAAGCACCTTAAACATTTAAGTGCATGTACTACAGGAAAGCAGCTAATCTTTGTACTTGTTGGCTCACTTGTGGTAACTATAGATACAGGATCAGCTTGAGGATGAGAGTAGATTTATTCTAGCAAAGCAAGGTTACATTTGGAGTTAGGCTTGGGAAGTGTTCAGAATGAGTCTGTGATTGATGCTGGTCTCTATTACTTTCTTATTGTTGTTTTTGAAACTCAGAAAAGCTTAATAATCCTCTGTCTTCTGGCTCAGATTGATTCTGAGGAGTAAAGTAGAGCTAATTTAGTGACCGATCAATCAATTCCTTCCTAATTTGTTCTTGTAGCAAATGAAGGCAGCAGTTTTTCTGGATCAGTCTGTCTCTATTAGACCAAGACAGATGGGGCTTTGAGCAGCTTTGTCTAGTGAGAGGTGTCCCAGTCCTTGGCAGCATACTTGGAACTAGATAATTTTAAGGTCCTTTCCAACCTAAACCATTGTATGATTCTTTTGTTTTGAAACAGAATCCTATTCATTTCTTTCTCACTTGAGTTTATGGTTATTGGTTTTCGGTTCCTGTTTTGTTTCTTTTTCTGTGTTGATTTAGCTATTGTCAGTGCAGGCTTGGCAGTAAAAAGATTAGTTTTACTAAGTATGATTGCACTATACTCTCAGACTTGTGTGGATATGTGTAATGGGTTAAAAATGAGGGGAAAACCAGTTTTCACCTTGTATTTTGTGTCCAAAATGCATCTACATTATTTGACTTAATGTGTCTCTTGCTGTCCCTTCTAGCTTAAATCATCTTAAAAACTCTGATAAAACATCTTTTAAAGGATAGACCAAGAATTGGCCAAGTTACAGGGCAACACCAGTTGAAAGGAAAGTAAGGAGGTCTTTAGTCCAATCTTCTGGTCAAAGCAGCATCAGTTATTAGGTGAAACTAGGTCTTTATCCATCAGGCTTTCAAAACCTTCCAGAATGGAGACTACAGCTCTCTCTCTGTACGATTTTTCTAGTGCTTCACTGTCTTCCTGGTGAACAGATATTTCTTCACATCCAAACCTCTCTTGTTTTGACTTATGCCCACCACCTCTTATCCTACCATGACACTTCAGGAGACAGCATCTGTTTTCTTGGTAATCTTCCTGCAGGTGCTGGGATGCTGCCCTTTTTTCTCCCCAAAGCTGTGTTGCTGCAGGCTAAGCAAGCCTCCAGCTCTTGTGTTAGCACCCTGCTAGTGAGCATCTGCACAGCCCTGTCTATAGCCCTGCCTAGGGACCAGACATCAGGGCATTTAGACAGAGGGCTTACTCGTTTGGAGTCATTTGGAGGGTTGGTTATTTTGGTTTGGCTTTTGTTCATAGGGATTTTCTACTCTCGCTCGACTTTTTAATATTTCATGTCAGTTAAATCATTCTATACACTCCTGATATCTCACCTTCTGTTGCAAACAGCTCTTTACTGTCCACTTGTGGCACCGGAGATGCCTGGTATCTGTCTGGGGGCTTGCTGAAGAAATGCCAGATGACTGAAATGGCACTTAACATGAAGTGTTTAATGTTGAACCTGTTGACTGTATAATGATAAGAAAATGCTTTCACTACCACTAAGGACTTTTGCTTCTCAAGAGGCGCACTCCAAAAGCAGTCGCTCTGAAAGGAGTGTAGGACAGAGGGGTGAGTAGAGAAACAGATTTTGGGCAACAGACACCCCCTCCAGGCAACCTGTTCCACGGTGCAAAATTTTTTGCTGTTGTACAGTCTGAACCTCCTAAACCGCTAACTTGTGGCCATTGTCAATCCATCCCCTGAAGGACTCACAGGATGGGCGTTGAATATGTTTTTCATATGCCTACTTGTTTTTTTCGTATTCCCTAGAAATGCAGGTAGAAAGTGAAGTCCTGAGGGCAGTGTTTGAAGTGGGGTATTACTAAATAGTCAGAGCTCTCCTGAAATTTCCGGGGCGCAGCAGATGAGAGAGGCAGCAAGGAAAGCTGTTTGTGCAGTAGTACTAATTTAGGCTCCGAGTACTTGACACACCACTATTTAGTAATCTCAGGATGACAAAGAAATATTTGGAAGAAGGTGGCTCTTACATACTGCTGTGCAATCAGATGTTGAGCACTGGTGTGAAGATGATGGTTGCAAGGGAGGGTCGTGCATGTGGGAGTTGGCTTCCGCCTCCTTCTGGAGAGGTCAGTGCTGCTGAGAAAAGCTGTACCGAGTATAAACACTGCTGCATTTGAACTGCTGCTGGTGGCAGCTGTTAGTGGTAACTGTGTCTGGATTGTGACTAAACATGTGGAGATATTTGCAGTGTTGAGCACAGGTTTGATCTTTACTGAAGAGCCTACAAATTTGTTTTTGCGACCAGTTTCCAAAAGCAGCAGTGCCCTTCATGCCTCCCTTCTCATGTTTTTCTTTTTCTAATAGTTTTGAGCGTTTGTGTTTTTTATTCTGTCATGTTTCAACTTTCTGAACTTCTTCAACTCCTTCTAGCTCTGTGGTTTCAAGTACAGCACAGATGGCTTTTTCCAAACTATTTTTGAGGTAGTTTATTTTAATCTCTCCTATGAATCACTCCACTGATTCAAAAATCTGTGGTGTAGGAACACTTGAGGTGTTCCCTCAGTTGTGCAACAGGATGTGCGCCAGTGGCAATCGTAGTTTAGTATTTTGCTGGTTCTCCTTTTCAAAGTGCCGGTCTCTTTGTCACAGCAACTGCAATTGTCCTTTAAAGATGAGATTTGCAAAGCATGCTAATAATGAATGGCAAGCACCATAATTGTCCTTCAGTCATAGTTGAGAAGTGAGTATATTATCTTCCCTGCTGTTTTCTCATAAAATAATGATCAGTTCCTCCTAGCATGTGCCAGTCTACCACCTTATGAAACATTTCAATTAAAAACATTATCTGTGATATTTCCCTTGTCTATGTCTGGTGGGAGCTCTTGGGATGGGTATTTCCAGAGAGCTTCATTCTGCACCAGTTGTTGTGTGGTTCTCTTCCTGCATCCTGTACAGTGTGAAGCCTCATCTCTGGAATGCCTGTCTGGTCTCATAAAACTTTGGGGGAATTGTGGATATGTGCTCTCATGTGGGGTGTAAATGTGCTGCAGTTGCATATTGGATGCTGCACTCACGAACAGGATGATAAACACATGGAGGCACTTGCATATTTGAAGTTTTGAAGACAGAAGAAAATCCAAGTTAATTTTTAATTTCTCTTTTCTGCCATATAGGTTCTCAAGATAAATGCCTTTGGGGACATTTAGGGATATGGTCTAGCAGTTAGATAATAGGATAAAGGTTGGACTCTATGACCCTGGAGGTCCTTTCCAGCCATGATGATTCTGTGATTCTGTGTCTCTGATTTCTCATTGAACGCTGGGCAGTTGTTCTGGGGAGTAAGTCATGTTGCTGTGATCGTAGCCGTCGTGGGACTTGGGCTGTATTGACAAGACATGTACTGTCTGTGTATATATTGTGCTTAAGGCAGAAGCCTCCTTATTGCTGTCCTAATGTGAAAAATGGGTGGAACTTAATTTGAAACTATTTTTTTTTTCAAAAGCACAAGCAGCAAAAATATGTGAGAATAATGGTCTTGAGCAGCCAATCTGTAGGAAAGGAAGGATGACGTTAAGTTCCAAAATATGTGTAATTAAGTAAAGAAAAAATAATCAGTTTTTAACTGCTGAAGTTTCACTTATTTTTATATTAATGGCACTGAGATAAGTAACATAATCTTGTATTTTTGGACTTCTGGCACTCTGTCTCTTAGCCTGGCTACCTCACTGGCATTAAAAGCCAACTGGGAGTGAGCTGGAACTGCAGCAGTTTTTCTGGTGTGTAACTGTTAAGTTACTTTCCAAGATACTTGAGTAAATATTTAATTTATAAGCTGTTTGCCCTGTTGTTTTTAGTGCAGATTAATACACTTTATTACTAGCACTGTTTGTTTTCTTGAGTGTATGATCTTAAATATCACTACTAATTTTAGAAGCTGTGTTTCTTAAACAATGGACCCTCAAAATATTTTCCTTCATAGGAAATTGTAGAAAATAGTCTTGGAAAGAACTGCAGGTCTTTCTCTGTGCCTTCAGAAACAAAATTTTTAACATTTTATGCCAACATATGTCAGAAGTTGTCTATAAAAATCTAATGGTGCGAACTTGGACAATCTGTCCCAGTGCTGAATTATTATTCCCTGTAGGGAGATTTTTCCTGATGTCTGCTCTAAATCATTTTGGTCACAACCAAGTCATTTGCAAGCTTTTCTCTCCTTCATATCTTATTTTTTTTCCTCTCCTCAACATGTGTTCATGTATCTTAGGTTAGTTGGTAGAATTCTTTCAGCCTTATTTTCTTCAGATTTGGAATTTATAAATGTATTTAGTGGGATAATTTCTTTTTAATCTGACCATTCTTACTTCTAAAGACTCTACAGCTTGTGCATGCATTTCTTGGAGTGCAGTGCTCCAGAATATGTCTCTTTAGGAGCTGTATCTGTGTAGATGGAGTAGTAAATGTGGCTTGCAGTTATGCTGTATTTCATACTTGTCAGTGCAAAGACATGGGAGTTTCAGTGTCGTGGTGCTCATTTGGATCTTCTTGCTGTGCTCTATAACTCATTGTAACGCTCTTATGTCCACTTGGAAATACTGTGTTCCCTTGCCAAAATTCAAATATCTGTGTACTTGTCATATACTTGGATATCTTGTGGCTATGGAATGTATAAAAATGTGCCTCTGGGTCTGCTCTGGTGGGAAGTCATGAAACCGTCTTTGAACCTTAGAAGTTAATGCTTACAGTCAAAGACAATTGATTGCTCTCTTCCATCTCTTCAGAAAAGGACACTGAACCAGGTAGAAGTGTCTTGGCAATGTTACAGACAACAGGTTTTGTTTGGTTTCTTCCAATTTGAAGGTCTGTAGGTATTTTATGTCTTTCCCTGCCTGGATATACTTTTTAGATTGAGCAGGACTTTTTTCCTTGCATTCGATCCCAAACCATGCATCTCTGAATCCAGCTTCTGTATTTGGTTCCTGTCTGCCACTGAGCCCAGTCTGGAACTTGCCTGGTGTCTGCATCAGTGGTGACAGTGATGTAATTGCCAGCAGCAGGGTTGGATTCAGTGTTGGATAACATTTCATGTTACCCAGTTTCACTTAAGCTTTTGTAGTTTTCAAATTCGTAAGTCTCCATTATTCCTTTTTTTTCCTTCCCTTTGCAGGGTAGAAGAGGGGCTGGTAGGGAATATCTGTCATTAGTCTTGTTGGCCAGCCCAGCCTCAAACCATGGCAGGTTCATTTCTAACATAAATTGTAAACCCATTTCTATTTCTATGTTCTTCTGAAGACAGGTTGTGTGTAGTTCTGTTTATTCTTCAGTTTTGAGACATCACTTAACCACATCATCTAGTTAGAACATGCCTTAGTCTCGCATGTCCTTTCCTCCTTGCTGTTTGTTCATACAGGCGTTTTGTGGTGAATATGCCAGTGCTTCAAACCAAACTTAAGAGCATTATTTTTCCCTTTACTGCTCATACGCCTTCCTTTTGCTTTCAGTGTCATACGAGAAGAACTGTAAAGACTGATCATTAGCCAGACACTGTGAGGTGGTGTTTCCTGACGTTCATGGCTTTTGCTGAAGGTTCACAGTGACCTTCTGTGGGTGGGTCTGGCATCTTCATCCCAAGGAGGAGATACAAGAGCTGTGCGTGATCTGTTTCTTCCAGCCTGGCAATGGTAGGAGGTCATACAATATCAGAGGAGGCTGCCTGTGTTGTTACCCTTGGGGACCCTTTGCAGATGGGATGTAGCCTTCAAATTGCTTTCTCAAGAACCTTCTGATAGAATGTTTGGATTTTTCTACAATGTGTCAGATGATGCACTGATTTTTTTTTTTTTTTTAAATCTGAAACCTGCTGTTGTCTTTACACAAATGATGCAAAAAGTGTTACTGTGATGTTGAGTGGCTCTGCTCTTCCTTAGAGGGTAGTTTCAAATTTCTTGTAAAAAGGAAAAAACCTCAAATTATCTTTAAGGCTGGAACTATCATGTTCCTATCACAGAAAATGGTCTTGGGAGAAGAATTAGATTAACATCATCATAAGCATCGAAATGCCGGCCCTGCAATGACAACAAATCCCACACAGTTGGAACGTCTGTACGGGAGACGATGCTGTTAATGAATAAAGTTTGCTCAGTAGGGATGCTGGAGCGCACGGTGTTCCTCCTGGTGTTGTGCTATGCTGCTTCGGAACAGTAGAGGGTACTGTTGGTATAAGGTATAAAATGTGTGGTTTCGCGCAGAGCTTGCATTTCTTTTGCTCCTGGTGTGTTGGTTATTGGAACTGTTGACGTGCCATTACACAGCCATCTTCGGGTCGCTGCCTCCTCTTCATCCCGTCCATTTATGGATTTACTAAGTAGTTTTGTGCGTGATCCCCTAATTAAGTAAGGGTGCTTTCTTGTTCTCTTTGCTGTCACAGAAAGTGCTTCCAAGATGTGTCTTCTGATACAGCTTGTTTTTCCTGCAGTGTTGTGGGAAAGACTGTTCCTTCTTTATTCTAGATTGAGGTGTTGATTATGCTGGACAGCTTTCCAGAGAGCTTTTCTTCTGGAGATGAAGTATAAAAAAGAACAGTAATGGTTTGAGGACAGAGTTATGATTACTGCATTTCTGTTGCTGGACAGCCTTACAACGATGTCTCCTACTGCATTTTATTTACCACATTCTTCCATAGTCTGGCTGCTGTTCACCACAGAGTTGTTTTATTTGAATGTCGACAGGTGTGCAGTTATTTAAGATCTGCTTTTAAGGAATGTAACTGCTTTGCCAGGGATCGTTTCAGTTCTATGGGAAGGACTTGAGCTTTCCAAATACAAATTTTTGAAGGTCTGGTTACCTTGACATGTTGCTTTTGGTGGCAAAATCTGCTGTAAGTAACTACATAGAGCATTCTAAAGACTATTTTTGATGAGTTTTGTCCCGTACTTTCCCAGTGATCTGTTTTACAGCCACTGCTCACCCCGTGAGCAGTGACTTGGTACAGCTGTGCAGGGGGCAGTGTTGTGTAGGGCCACACAGGGTGTGAAAATTTCCTTAATTTTGCTCTGCTACCAAAGTACTGTGTTCGTACACCTTGAGGTTGGGGTTGGAACTGGTAATTTTGGTGGGACTGAGCACACCTTCAGTTTGGTCACTGCTGTGTCAGGTACTTATGCTGTTGGAAATCCTAGTAGGAGTTTACTTGATAGCATGCTGGAAAAAAAGCACTGCATTGTAAGTAAAGTTTCCACTGATTTAAGCCATAATGTAGGTAGTAGATGGAATAGCAAATTTCATTGAAGCTCCAAGTTCTTCAGATGCTAAGCTTAGCTTTTGTTATGGTTTATCCACACAAGTAATTTTGCTGGTTTTACAGTGTGGTTTAATTGGGAGAAGACCTTACGCAGACTAGCTTGAAAAAAATCTTGTCAGAGGCCCCTGATAACTGTTTTCTCAATTTGTTTCTTTTGCTTGTTTCTGGAATGTAGAGTAGCTTTTAGTGATGAAGTCAGCTGGGAGCAGAAAACACAAGTAAGTTTGGTAAGTGTGAGCTAAAGTAGAGTGGACAGAAAGGTGGTTTGCCTTAGAGTTTTGGCTACAGGAGATGCTGCTAGCACTGGTTATAAATATGTTTTGAAACATTATTCATGTTCTTTGAGCTTCAACCCTATCCCTTGTTTCTACTTATGTTGAGCCAGCTTTTTGTGCTTGACTGATTACATGGCAAATGATGCCAGCACCCTTTAAAACAGCAGTAGACCAGGGGAGTTTGTGTGATGGCTCAAAGGAAGGGGCATGGGGGTATGGATTCAGGAGCTCTTTGGAGCTGTGTTGTGAAGCTGCGCCTTCTGTGGAATCACTGTTCAAATTTTCACTAGTGGAATGTGAGGTATTAATAATCCATCTGCTTCGGATCTTCTGAGGGCGAAATTTGATGCGGGACATTGTCAGTGCAAGAGACTATAGTAATGTTATGTATATGCAACAACTGCAGGAAAACTGCCTGGATATTGTGAGCTAACTCAGGTAATTCCTGGCCAGAACGCTCCAGGTTTGCACACTGTTAAGTGGCTGTTCCTCTTGTGAGAGCCAACAGTAAAGAACAGCTTGTTACGGGTAATAGTCATGACCTCTGCAGGATCATTCTTCGATTTTCACTCCAGGACTCAAATAGTAGCTGTAACAATACATTTCATTATCCTGGGAGGGAAATTCCTTGTAAGTGAACCCTAACCTTATAGTTATTAGGTTTATCCTGTGCTCAACTTGGGATAAATTCAGTTCTCACTTTGAAACACATTGTTAAGGCTTCTTGCCTGGCACAGCAGACTAGAAGATTTGTCTTTCTTACAGTTGACTCCTCTGCGTTTAATTTGTTCTGAATCAGTCTGACATGAGGGGAAGCACTTACACAAAAGCCCTAAGAGTGAGGTTGTTTCACAATATCACATTAGTTGAGTCTAGAAGGCACCTCTGGAGATCATCTTTTACCTTTGTGGTACATGTTTGAATATAATTTCCTGGTTTTCAGCTTGTTCCCATTGCCTCTTGCCCTTCCATTGAGGACCTGTGAGAAAAGTCCCCCTCTCTCTTCTTTATTCCTTCACATCAGGTTACATTACTAAGATACTCCCGAGCCTTCTCTGCACAAGACTAGATAATCGCAGCTCTCCCAGCCTCTCACATGGCAGATGCTCCCTGAAATCCCTTAATCATCTTAGCTTGTTGGATTTGCTCCAACGTGTCCGTGTCTCTCTTGCAGTGGGGAGCCAGCGCTGGACCTAGCCTGCCAGCAGCACCTGACCAGCACTTGTTCATCCTTGCAGGTCTTCTAGTACTGTTGCTTTGTTTCCTGCTCATTGGGCTGGATGGCCCTTGAGCTTGGAGGAGGTTAGCTTTCAAAATCAACCAACTTTCCTGTACATATGTTCTCTCTAGACCCACATCCTGTGGGTTTCTCTGAAGCAGCTCCCTGAATAAGCTGAATTCTGCTCTCCTAAAGTGCAGACTTATGATGCCACAATTTGTTTTTGTTTCCCTTGCCTCGACTGCGACAGACAGCTTGGTCCTGTAAGGTGCCTGGAGAATCAGTAGTGTTGATACCTCAGCCTCTCTTTCTGGTGAGATGGTCACAGGTTTTAACCTGAACTAGAGAATTGTTTCATATCTAAAATTTATCCCTTAAGTGAACCAGACAGGCCAGGTCTGGATGAGTGCTAAATGTTCCTGCAGAAGCCTTTACTTCCATGTGACGTATTCTTTACTTCTGTTTACTGATACATCTGTTCCTTAGGTGTGTCATTTGTTCTATGTACCATTTCTTCGAGGTATCCTACTCTGTGTGTATCTATAAAAGAAAAAAGGAGTTGACTGTACAGCCAACCTAGGAATTATGTGTGCTGCTGTTTTTTATGGGTCCAAAATCTGTTCAGTATCCACATGGTTGTTAATAAGATTCATGGAGCGTGGGTATGGCCAAGATACAATAGGAATCTGGCAAGTGATCCAGCTGCCTTTTCAGGAGTGATTTTTCTCTGTGTCAGTACAGAACTTTTAAGTTCTGCATCTTTTTCCGCCACACCTGGTTGCCTGTAAGCAGTGGCTGCTCCAGCTGTTATTTAAGGGGGGTGGAAGCACCACTCTTAGATACTGTACCTCATACAGAACTGCAGGATAACATGGTAGTCTCTTTCCAGTTTTCCTGGTTAGTGGAGATGGTGAAGTGCCAGCAAAATAGGCATTTCCCATGGATGAGCTCAATGAAGATAGCTGTGAGAAAGTGCTCTGCTGCAACTGATAAAGCTCATTTCCTCTTCTGTAGTGTCTGTGGACCTGGAGCTGTTGACAATTGCCTGCTTGGATGTATCGAGGATCTTAAGGTGGTTGCAGTTCTCTTCCATATGTGCAATTTTGAAGTTGGCCCTAAATACTGCTTTTGGCTCACATTTCCCCATATGGAGTCCTGGGCCTTGAGATGCTCAGGTTGGTGCATCACGTTTAGTGTTGCCATTGCTTGATTGGTTTGGGAGAATTAGTGGGTGTGTTTGTTTTAGTTTGGTTTAGAAAGAATGTCAAGGTTATCCAGCCTGTGAAAGATGCTCTTCTTATTAAAGCTTTAAATCCACACACAACCAGAAGAACATCTTCCTCCACAACCAAACGCTGACTTTAAAACTGAACCACTTCAAGCCATTTAGAAACATCCACTTTGCTGTCTCTGAATGACCAGCTGTCTGGGGTTTTTTGTGAACTGATGTCTCTGGCTTTCTTGTTTGTAGAATACTCTGCTTATCGCTGTCTCCCTTCTCTTGCTCCCCTCTTCTTTCCTTGTCATCTGTTCAGTTAAGCAGGCAATTTCACAGTCAGACTTATGGCCAAAGTGTTGCCTATGCTGACGGCTTGTCACAAACCAAGAAGAGGCTGTTCTCTCTTTCTGAATTGATCCCAGACCTGCCAACCTCAAGTGACTTGTTTGGGGTTTTTTTGCTAGTCAAACTTATGTTAGATACTGCAGCTGTTTTAGAATAAAGTTAATAAAATGATTGTTGCCTTTTATAAGGAGTTCTGCTAGTAGAGTAATCCAGAAATGGAGAAACTCTAAAATTTGTGAATCCCAGTGAGCCTGTGAAATCCTGGCTGTGAGCACGCTTCAGCAGGTGGCTGGAAATGCTAATGAGGAACGGGATCTGTGGTGGAGCGCTGAGGAAGGTTTGTCTTTCTGAGATTACAGAGGGTTTTCTTTGAGGAAATTGAATTAATTTAAAAACAGGAGTTGTTCTTGGCAGCTCTCAGTTTCTGAAGTTCTAGCTTTTGGTGAAATAGAGTTGGCAGTTTCACATGATCTTCATCGCAGCCATTTGATGTTTCAGTGCTGCTAGGATGACTGTTAAACAGGCTATTCCTTGTCTTTATTACAGCAGTCCAGTGCTCTGGTTGGGTTTTGTTTTCTGGTTTTGGGAGTGGGATTTGCTCTTAAAAGAGCAAAGCCTAGTACAGGTCTTTGAGGGGCATAGCTGAACGACAGAGCATTGCACATCGCATTGAGGCAGCTCTGAGAAAAGGGTGTGACCAAGCTGTTTCTTGGTGAAAAGAGTAAATTCAGAAGCCAAATACGTTTTTACTTCATATTGCTTTGATTAAAGACTGTGCTCTAGAAAATGTTCTTGAGCTGAGATGGTACTTTGATCTATGATTACATTTCTTTGTAATTCCCCAGCTGCCAATACCCATTTTCTGTCTTGCTACATGGAATGTAAGCTTAGAGAAAATGTGTATTGGTTTGTAGTTTATTGCATATTCCACTATGGAATTCAGGTATATGAGTGACTTAGTGCTATAATAATAATTGAAACCTACATATGGTACTTAGGAGGACGTGAGCTTCTTGAAATGCTGAGAAACTGCTTGGGATTAATGAAATGATTTTTCTCTGTTAAGAGAAAAAAATTCTTTCAGATACCAGCTTTATTGGTCCTTGTTTTGGGGACTTGTTACAGTAGAACAAGTCCCAAAACAACAAGGACCAATAACCAGTCTGGACTTGTTCCTGTGCGACTTGATCTAAGTGATCCTGCTCTGGCACAGGGATTGGACTGGATGATCTTTTGAGGTCCCTTCTGATCCCTAGTGTACTGTGATTCTGTGAACTGTACTATCTCTACAGTCACGTTCCTCAAAGCCAACAATATTTTCATTGAACTTCTGCGGCATCTTCAGCATCTTTTTTGTGTTTGGGGAATGCTTATTTATCTCTTCTTGGAAGAGCATCCTAAGAGGTGGGTACTGTTGGCCTTTCCTTTGAATAGGGGTCTGTGATGGATACCAAGGAGCTACATGAACCAGATGCTTGGAGTGAAGCACTATGTTGTCCTTGTGCCTAGAGTTTTGCTGGTCACAATACTGCAAAGTTATGTAGTAGATCCAAATAAATACTGATCTTGGGAGCAAAACATACCAGCTCTTCCTGCTACCAAGCAGTGATGTGGGCACAGCTGAAGACAATAGCAGTGTGATATTCTTCTGAAGTATTGGCCAGCTGGCACAGGACACCACATCTTTTCATTCAGTTCATTCATTGCAGAATAAAGGAAATTGGCATGCTCAGAGCATTTTTTAAATACATCTGTTTGGAACATGAATGTTGTTTCTTGCTTAATTTGCGTCTTCATAATGAAGTTCCTCATGGAAAAGGAGTGATGTGCCCAGCAGCAAGTGTAAAATCTGGTTAGGTTCCGTGAAATTCGTAAAACCTCATTAAAGAAAGATTACTACATCATTCAGGTTCCCTATTGCTAAAACAGTTCTGTTTTCAATTAAATGGCCAGAAAGTGAGAGCTCATGAGGTGGGGTGTTTTGGTTTGTTTTTTTTGCAGTTTACAGTGTAACCAGTAGATCTTGGTGCCACATAGTAGATTTGGCCTCTCAAGGGTTGTTTCTAGAGGTGTTTGGGAAAAATCAGATTGTTTATTTTTGCATACGAGAAACACTTTAATGACATCAAAAGGCTTGTCCAGGGTTGCACGGGTTATAGCAAGATATAACCCATATTGGCTGCGCTTTGGCTGGGCAATGAGTTTGCAGAGATGAGCTGTGAACCAGCTGTGTCTGCACTCCCTGGGCCACATCTTGTGTGTGAACCTCATCACTCCATGCCAAGTTTCTAATTGAGGAAGCTGGCTGGCTTCAGTTTGAAACAGAAAGGGTCTAGTGTCTGGGCAGAGTAGAATGGCCAAGGAATTTGAGATCAACTGTAAGCTTGGCCAGGAAGCCATCTGACAATAAGAAGGGTGTGGTGTTGGGTGAGCCGTAGGAATGGAGAAACAACCTGCATGCCCTACTTCAGTGCTCTATGCTTTAAGTATCCTCAGGATAATATTAAGAGATATTGGCTAGAGCAACAGTGCAGAAACTTTTCAACTTTGTGCATTGCATAAGCTAAAGTTTAGATCAGAATGTAGTTTTCCTGTGCTCATTACAACACTCACTTCTCAAGTGAATGTGGCTCTTGAAGGACACGTGTGTTCCATGAGGTGAGTCAAGCACCAGTCCATTCCCACATTTCCATACCAATACAAATAGAGCCAGATGACTCCTAAGACACAGACAAAAACACTAGTGGAGCCTTGTTTTAACCAAATTTACTAAATGAAGTAGAAAATCCATAAGCTGTTGGAAATGTTCTTTATCATCAGATTCTTCCTGCTGCTGAAGATGTGTCCTGTTTCTGAGTGCCTTTTCCTTTCCTGTGTAGGGAATAAGCTTGAACTTTGAAGATGTGTCTCCTATCTTTTGCGGCAGCCCTGGACTGGAACTCTTACTGTGGTTTGCTTGCCAAAACTCACAGTCCTGCATTTACTGCTCTTAGCGTGCACATCTGTTGTAGGAAGTGTGCCTGTGCTCTATGCACGTCTTTATATTCCTAGTCTTAGTGAAAATGTAAGAATAATGCTGCTCAATTACTTGAGATCCCAACTTGTGGCAGTGTCTGAGCATGGGAACATCACTGATTGCTTTTCATGAAGTACATATGTAGGAGCTGAGATTGCTAGTAGAAGTGGCCTTGTATGTATTGCCTTTGACCTTGACTGGTGCAGAAAGTCAGGCTGAGTTTAGATTAGGAACTGCTACTCTTAATTTTACTAAGTGGTGTTGAGTCTGAGAGACAAAGTGGGGTGGTGTCTGCAGGTTACAGGGGTACAGTTACAAAAAACTCCAGTAATTTCTCTCTTGTGACAGAGATGCAGGAGACAGACATGTGGATTAAAGTCAATTGTGTCCACAGCAAGTCTAACTAATTCTCTAGTTTGAGTAAAATGTTTTTTCTGTGTTTGCTTGATGTTTTCCACTTAGTTTATTAGTTGTGTGATTGTCACTGGGAACATGTTCTTGCTGTTTGTTGGTTTTCAGGCACTCATATTTTTCATTTCTATTTATTATACTCCTATTCTCAGTGGCAAGACTTCATTCATGCTCTGCCTGTAGCTGAGTTTATTATTCCGGTGCTCAGATAAGAATGTTTCAGTTTGTCTGTGTGAATGGAGAATGAAGCTAAGATCTGATTCAAATAAAAAAGCATGTTAGCATGATGTTCTTTAACAGCGATCCTGTTGCATACTTCTTCCTGTTTGTACAGGATGGTGGCTCGTGGAATGCTTCACCTGTTGTTTTTAATACTCAGCTGAAAAAGGGAGTTAGCTCAATGGCAGACCCTTTTCTCGATGGATGGTCTTACAATTCTTTGGTGAAAAAACACCCATCATCTAAAAATCCATCTTTCCATCAGACTCTTCATAAAAAATGTATTCTTTAGCTTTGTAACTGCCGTTGCCATTCCCAGTCCAGGCGATGAACTTCTGCAGGTTATCTGGTCTCCGATCAAGCTCTGCAGGTAGAAATTACATGGAATGTTATTAAATATAGATTGCAGTTCTGTAGGAGTTCATCTGAATAGGGTATCTGGAGAGTAGGGATATGGAAAGAGGAACTTAACTGATCACGCGTACAAGAAAGCAGTGCAGAGCTCAGATCTCGAGTGTGTATGAAGATGTGCCAAATTATAGCCTTATGTTGCAATGTATTATTGTATTCCCTGTTTGGCTTGGTCTGTGCAGTGTATTACTGTAATGGTATGTGGTATTGAGGCTGTGTTAAGCCTTTATTATTAAACACTTATAACTCCTGTGGGACTGACGGTTTGTGGTTTCTCAGGACCATTTCCAAAGCAACACGCATTCTTTTTTTCCCACTGACTTTTTCCAGGGGAGGGTGGTTTATTATTAAAGTCTGGTTTGGCCTGGGTTTTGGTTTTTTCAGGTTTTTTTATTGTGGAGTTTTCTTTAAAGAAAAAGGATAAGGGAAGTTGTTGGTTCAGCTTCTTTTGATTTCCAGTAGGATGAGACTAATATCTGCAAACCCTTGCAGGGAGAACCTGTAAAAAGCAAAAATGTTAGTGGCTTCTCAGAGAGACTTACCATAAAATTCTTAAATTCTGAAACAGCACTTAGGTAAACATACGGTATTATATACAGTTCTCAATTAAATGTGGTTTATATCAGCTGTTCTCATTCTTTGTGGCCACTGCTGGTTTTCAGTTTGCATATTGCATTTTCATCATTGATGAAATCAAAGCAAAGACAATATTTGCTTTGGAAGTTAGTCTATGTATTTGCTCTTACATGACTTCAGCGACTGACATGCAGTCGGGCTCCACTCATCCTTTGAGTGCAGTGCCTGTGCATGATATTAAATGTTTATCCTATGGTGTCCGTATCTGTCTCTTGGAGTACGAAAATCTTTCAGCATGGCCTTGTCTCTCTGTGTCCTACCAATCCGCAGTTTGTTGGTTAGGATCATCACTCCTTTATGAAGACCCAAATCTCTATTTGTTTTTCTGTTCAGAGACTAGAGTGCTGGCAAAGGTAGGTCAATCTGCAAGGAAAAGTGATTAGTTCTCTGGCAGAATATGGAGTGCCTAGAGACCTAAGGAGCACAGTGTATTCAGGCAAGATGAGTAATTTGATTTGCCTGTGTTGGGGAGTGTGGTGTAGGGTTATCCAGGCTGTGAGAAAGCTCATGGTTAGCAAAACAAGCAGGAGAAAGGATTTGTAGGCAACTTAAGATGAGGGACACTGGAGTGGAAAGGGACGGAGTGGGGTGGGGTGTGAAGATCAACAACATTTGAAGAGCATCCCACAGTTACTATGCAGTCCAGACAAGTCACCTGGACATAAGGATTGATTTTGAGTGCATCAACAGTAGTAGCCACATCAGATTTGCATGAATTTTTAATTCAGGACAGAATTGTGCAAACCCAGGTGTGTTCCTTCAAAGGCAGGTTCCTCTTTACACCCAGTTTGGAGCATTGAGTTTGTTCACAGAGTAGCACAGAGTCTATCTGCACAGCTTGTCTTGGAGCTCCTGGTTCCTGAACCCCAAATGGGATCCTTGTGTATGTGCTGCAGAGGTACAGGGTCTGTATGATGCTTCAGACAGGCTGTGCTGGAGCACATTTAGGCAGCTTTGCACACCACTGTTTTGGTTTGGTTGGTTTTTTTTTTTTTTGAATGATGGGTCAGACTCTTGGTCCAAGTTTTGATAATCTAGCTGGATGGTGGGTGGTAAAAGTGACCCACAGCATAGGTCCCAATGCAGCTTTGACCTAGGGTTGACTCAAAGTGTCCCAAAGCAACTTTGCAAGTCTGGCTGGTGAGGTCTCAGCCTTTGCTATTCCTGGCACTGAGTGCCTTCCAAATAAGAGAGTGTTTCTGCTGTCTTTGCTTTTTCTGATGCTTTGGATCATATCCAGAACTGCATTTGGATTTTGCTCTTGTCTTGGTTGGGTTTGGGTTTTTCTTTTTCATTTTTAACTGAAAAAAACAATTGTAGCTAACATGAAAACAGATGTAAGAGGCTGGCACTATGGTGTGTGTAGCCTTAATCTGTGCATATGGGCAAGTTATTTGGTGTCAGATTGCCTGATTTGATTTGCAGTCAGAAAGGCATGAGAAAAGCCGTTTAAGCTCCTTTATGGAAGTAGCTAGCTGAGAAGTTAGGGATTGCTCCTCTAGACATAAACACTTCTTGGCACCTAAACCAAGAGTGCATGTAAGTGGTTATGTTTTACTTTGCATCTTGTTAGGTTTGGAAAGATGAAGCCTTTGAAGATTGTTTGAAAGACAAGAGTGGAGTTGGGGGCTTGGGGAAGGCACTGGGCAAAGAGTGAGCAACTGCTTTGTCTCTAGGTAAAATAGCCTAGAGAGCCAGGAGGATTTTGAACTGAGCAATGACTGGAAGAGATTTGATGCTAGAAGCAAAGAAGCTTCATGGAAGCAGTGCTCAGTGTATTGCTGCGTGTATGGCTTGCCTCAAAGAAATGCTCATCTCCATCAACCTCTGACAAAAGTAACCTGTAGCTCTGAATTGGGCTGAATGCACATAGCTGTCAGGGTGGAAGAAAGGTAACACATGATTATCTTCTTGGCCTTTTTCAAGTTCATCGCTTCTTCCCTTTTGAAGTGTTAATGCCAGAAATAAATGCAGTGTTCTAATAAAGGTCTGTGGCTTGTGAAATTACTTACAAGAGAGCGTGGGGGGGTTGTGCCCGGGGGGGTTGTGGAGTCTCCTTCTCTGGAGGTGTTTCAAACCTGCCTGGGTATGTTCCTGTGTGACTTGGTCTAGGTGATCCTGCTCTGGCAGGGGGATTGGACTAGATGATCTTTCGAAGTCCCTTCCAATTTGTGATGATCTGTGATTCTGTGAGGGAATTGACTGTAATATGGGTAATTCACAGTTAATTTGAAGGTGAAACTGTGAAGCTAATAACCGCAGTTATTGGGAGGACTGGCCTGGAAAATGGAGCTCTCACATTCTCTTGTATTTTTTGTTTATAGGAGGAAGATAATGTTCTCTGTTAATGGAGTGAAACCTTGTACTATTTTTGTGGGCTGCAATGATGGTGTTAATTTGGTGCTTACAGTGTTTTTCAGCCACTCCTGGATATCCTAATATTTCATTGTTCAAATGCAAAATACGCTGCAGGAAAGTGAACAACTTTTAAATTTGGCATTAAGTACAAAACAATACTTCATGTTGATAAAAATCTCAACAGATTTTTAAAAGCTGAACCCCACAGAGGTACTTCAGAATTAATTGATGGCAGATGAACATAATGCTGTTAAAATGAATTAAACCCTTTGCTATTTAGAATAATATAAAGATGTCTGAATTTTATTCCCCAAAGAGGAAATACAGTTATTAAGTCCAGATGGATTTTTGTATTTATTTTTATTGGAACAAGTTTTGAAACTAGAAAGATCTATTTTTTTTAACATCACTACCACAGTGTTGGATCTGAAGTGGTGTAGACCCACTTTTGAGAAATTGTTTTAAATCCAGTGAAATGAACAGATTTGTCTATTTTGACAATTAACACTTTCTAACTGAATTTGTAAGAATTGGAAAATAAGCATGAGGGTGATGTATAGTACAGAAATGCCTAAGGCCTCAGTCCCTTGTCATGATTGTCTGTTGAAATGTGGTCACTGTTGGTGGCTACTGCCTGGAGAAGTATAAGATGACACAGTGGGAGTGTAACCTCTCTTCAGCAGGGTAAATCTGTTTGCACTTGGGCTTTTTGCCTTTGCCAAGGGCTTGCACCAAGGCAGGGATCTTAGATGAGTTGACTGTACCTGAAACCTGAGCTAAAGAGAAACTTTAAAAGAATCAATCTATTCCTGGAGTTGAAGATGAAGGACAGTTCTGCTATTGCTGTGTCAGTTTAAAGCTGCTTGGTGCATGCAATTATTAATCCAGTCACAGTGGTTTGGTGTTCTGCTGTGTTTTACCATTTGACAAGCTGCCTCTAAGTTCTGGGTGCACTTCAGCTCCACTGATGGTGGAGTAGAATTCAGTAGACTTTCTGCTTCAGCTTTTTTTGGCATCAAAATGGATGTCAAACCAAGGGGCTTTCTATCAAAATAAATGTTTGTTTCAAGTAAGAATAAAGTAGAAAAAAAATCCTACCATTGAGCTTGGTACCATATTGCAGCTCCACTTGGAACAGAATATCAAATAATTACTGATGAATTTTGCCCAAGGCACTTAGCTAGAAGGTTTCTATACGGCCAGATGTCAACTTGTACATACAAAACCTCAGACCTGTAAACCACACTTGAAGTAAAATATGCCCCATGATACGAAACAGTGGAAGAAGTGTCTGGCTTTAACTGGTGAGCAAGAGTTGTCATTGTGATCATGGTTGAAAATACATATTGTGATGCCCGGGTAGCAATACAAGAGTATTGAGCGGGGAGATTACGTTTTCTTGATACTTGGCATGTGCTGCATATAGTGCAAAGATGAAGGATATCGATACCTAGAAATGCATTCAGTTAAAAGCGTTATGATTCTGCTTTGATAAGACTGGCCAAGCTCATTAGGCATAAAATGAGATTATTCTCAATAAATTGTGACTGCTTTGTTGGGTAATGACATTGCGCCTTGTACATACTCCAGCGTTCTGCCTCTGCTAGATGCCTGTTGTTTTGTCTCGCTGGTGAAGAGGTTCTTCTGCTTCCTGGCAGAAGGGAGAAAAGTTGTTATTTAAGAGAAACAACAAGAAAATGTTACAGCAAGAAATGGTGCCAAGAAAAAGGGGAAAATGAACTTGTACTCTTGTGTTACAGATTCAGTGGTTCTTTCCTTTGACTCCGTTGGACATACAGTAGGCTCAGGTACAACATTGCCTTCTTCTCTAACTCCCACCTCATGACAAGGCTTTTACTTAACTGGACATGGTAGCCATGTTGGGAGGCAGGTTACAGAGTCAACCCTTCTGTGGGAATCAACTCTTTAGCCAAGTTGCTAAATAGGTCCTTTCTTAAGTGTAGTAGAAGTATTAAGGTTGTAAGTTCAATACAAAGAGTAGCACGTGGGACCCCTTCTGTTATCCAGAAAGACAGATGACCTGGACGTGTTATGTGCGTTAGTGATGTGGTTTGTGCTTCATTTCTCATGTGAAAGGCATTAAGATGAAGTCACCCACCATCTGAAGAAAAACTGTTTCATGCTACTAGGAGAGTTTCTCAGCTAAACAAACAGTTGAGTTTTTGAAAGACATCAGGAATTCTTCCAGGAAGGAGAGGGCGAAAGAGTCATAGCTAACAAATAGGGCTGGAAACTTCTTCTGGGTGGAGATTAACCAGCATTATCAAACCCCAGGGCAAATCCTGCCCAATCTAATTTCCTCTGAAACCTGAGCACAAGCTGCAATTAAACTGAACCAGGAATCAAAAATTCTTCTGTTATGGACACTTCATGAAATCATTAACTACCCATTTGGCTATGTGTTATATGTGAGCTGTAGCCAAAGCATATTATAGCGAACGTGCTGCTTGATGAGATTCAGTGGAGTGTATGTATAGTGATATATGAAGTGCAGTGGGAAGTCTTAGGAATTACTCTTAGAACTTAAAACCCCTTAACATTTAAATGGTGGGGATATTTACTGTCTTGCAGAGAGTAAAATATAATCCAAGTGAATCATAGAATGGTTTTGGTTGGAAGGGACCTTTTAAAGGTCATCTAGGCCAACCACCAAGGTTTGTATTTTACCTTGCTTACTAGCCTTTCCTCTTAGGCTGATAGAGGGAATGTGCTGCCTTCCAACATAGCACCTGTCTTCTGCCTGCACAGTTTGAAAGAGAGCCTGCTGCCTGACACTAACAGCAAAGCCTGAACACAGATTTCTCTTTTACTAATTCCCAAGCAAGTAATGGTAACTTGCTTTGTTTACAACACCCCAAGTGCTTTCTGCTCTCCCTGCATCTTCTCTAGAACTTATATCTGGAAATGGATTTATTGTGGCTGCGTGGTCTGACGTGGGAATATCTCTAGTGTGCTGAGTGCAGTGTGGATCTGTTGTTTTTATGGGGTGAAGAGACCCTTCTACTAATGAATATCAGTCATAACTTAAGTGTACTGTTGGGTGCAAAAGCAGGGGGATGTTGCATAGGTTTGAGATGCAAAATTCATGGAAATATGATGATTATGGTTGAATATGTGTGGGTCAGCCACACTGGAGATATGCTGGACTGATGTTGGTAAAGCTGAAACCAGAATTTGGCCTGCAGTAAAACTTTTGCTTACTGCATAACTTTTTGCTAGTATTGCTTTGTCTTCTAACTGATGTGAAAAGTTCACTCAGTGAGTAGCTTCCAGTGCAGGGTGTCTGTGGAGTTAACCGTAAATGCTGTGTTGTGATACTACCAAAGTGGACAGTAAACTTAAGTTATGAATAGCAGTTAACTGGTCCGTGCCTTTTGGAGCTCTGTTAATAGGGAGGGTGGGAGATAACCTAATGTAAGCCAACAGTTGTCTGGGTCTGTTTTAAAAGTTTCATTGGTCTTTGTTCCGCTATATATTGCAACTCAAGCTTGGAGTGGTTAGGAGTAAGCCAATAAAATTTGATCTTCTGTAAACCCTTCCACTGCAACAGGATTTAATTTCTTTGCTGAAGAAATATGAGGGAGACTCACATATTTGAGAAGGAAGGCTCAGCAATGTCCAACAAAGCTATGTGCTTATTGCTTTCATATTTAGTACTTTGCATTCACTGTGCTGCCAATTCTAACTCTCTCTGAACTGATGTGTGTAATAAGATGTAAAGATGTGTGATGTCTATCCAACTGAGGGACAGCTTTCCTTGTTGAACAGGAAGGAGAGAGAGAAAAACTGTGGCTATTGTCCTTCCACTGTCCAACCCGTCTCACCTTGCTGCAGACCCAGGAAAAGACAGAGCCCAGAAAGAACCTAAAGAAACAATGGCAGCTCCAGGCCCAGCCATTCCTAGTAGGTTGGGGTAAGAAGGGACTAAAGTTATATACTTCGAAAAATAAAAATACATTTAACTTTATTAGTCAGAATTAAACAGCTGTGAATAATAATTTTCTTGTTAAGATTTATGCTGCTTAAAACTAGCTCTCACTGACTTACATTTGCATATTAAACATCTTCTATAATTGTTAATCGTGCCATATGAAGGGCAATGTCTTGTTGCAGCTTCTGTATTATTTGCGTTGACTGTCCTTGTCTTGGTTTTCCTCTTACTCTGTCCCACGTGCAAATCTCAGTTTTCATGGATTCTTAGATTAATGACACTCTTTAGGTTATTCTGTATAAACTTTTTGAACAGAGTGGTCAGATCATCTGGCTGTGGAGCCTTAAATTACTGCTTTGTAGAGGACTGTTAGTCTATAGAACATGAGAATCAAATGTGCTTGGAGTGAGACTGAACTGCCTGAGGTTCCTGCTATGGTCTGGTCTTCACAGTCAAGATGTTTTTGCTAATGTCTTCATGTCTGCCCCTTCCTTTGAAAGATAAAGTTTCAGCAACCAAGATAAATGTTCAGTGTGGTGTCTAGGCCAGTGTTTCAGCTGAAACCATTTCAGAAAGGAGACTGTCATGCTCTGAACTTGGGAAACATTAAACAGGACACATTGTGTGAGGAGACTTAGATTGCTTGCCATAGACAGCTACTTTTTCTTCCCCGCCCCCGCTTTCCCTCTCTAGTTGGCTTGTTTTGCTTTGTTGCTAGCAAATCAAACATTGGACCTCAACAGTCAGATTTCTACTCTACTATTTTTTGTTCAAGACTTTTTCCTGCCACCTGTGTCTGAGAGCAAGCAAGTTTTCTTCTTCAAGACTCATTAGGAAAGAAGTGCATAAAATGTGCCACTTTCACAGAATCACAGAATCACTCTAGTTGGAAAAGACCCCTGGGGTCATCGAGTCCAACTATCTACCCTATCCTACAAGTTCACCCCTAAACCAGATCCCTCAACACCTCAACCAAGTGGTCTTTAAACACATCCAGGGATGGCGACTCAACCACCTCCCTGGGAAGCCCATTCCAGTGCCTGACTACCCTTTCTGTGAAAAAATTCTTCCTAATATCAAGTCTAAACCTACCCTGTCTCAAGTCTAAACCTTTCCCAAGTACTTGCTGGAAATACTGACGTTCTAAAGACCTGATAGCTGTTGTTAATCATGTTTGATTTCGGCTCTGGCCGGTTGTTCTCACTGCAGGCGTAAATACAATGGTTAACACCTCAAGCAACCAAGTACTGCCTAGGTGTTGCTCTAGTTGATTTAATATTTTGACTGTGGTGATGTTGCGCTTTTTCCTTTTGATTTCATTCTTAATTCGTATAAAAAGCTTGGCTTCACTTAGGCAAAGAAAGCAGAGCTTTTAAGGTTTGGTTCGGAGTAACAGATCTGCTGTGGCTTGTGAAAGCTCACGTGCAAGACCTTGCATCCAGATGCCGAGTTCACAATGGTAGTGCAGTAATCATCCGAGAATTTAAATCTGTGTTTGCTTAGGAGTCTGCTGTTAATAATTCTTTATACTGATGTCCTTAACTGTTTTGAAAGAAGCTGTAAGGACTTTGAAGGAAGCTTTCTCTGTTTTCTTCACCTGCAGAAGAAGCTTAGATAACCATTTTGTGAAGAGCAACCATGTGTCTGCCCGACCAAATCCAACTCCAGAGTGAATTTGGTGACTCCTCTCCTGTGTTTTGCGGGGGGAGAGTGATATGGCTGCAATCCAGGAATAGGAATACAACTGAAAATTGTCAGGTATTAAATGGTAGAATAGTGACAGATTCCTAGCATGAGAGACAAGCACTGGTGGCTTGCAGAAGATCACTTGGTGCTCTTTGCCTTTCTCAATCTGTTAGTATAGGTAGCTACAATGACAAACTGTTCTTTCCCAGATTTCCCAGTTAGTAATTAGTTAATTAGTTAATAGAATTTGAGGCTTTGGTTGATGATCTTGGTTTTGAAGAACACCATTTTAGTTTGTTTGGAGCTGATATGATTCTAGCATGTGGGGGTTTTTTTGTGGTGCTTCCCTCAAATTACATTTCAAGGCTACGTGAAGAGGTGAACTTAGAATGCTGCATTTTCTTACGTTCCTGTAAGGCAGAAAAGAAATGGGGAGGATTATTTGTTTTTCTGCTTGTTTTACAGGCTTTGTTCTACAAAAATATTTTTCACTTTGCATTTTTGATTCATGAAGTTCTACTTCATTCTTTATTTCTTTGAGCTCTACTCTGTGAGAGCTGCTTGAATCTTTGCCAATGGCTGTCATGTATCGGTTGCATAGTCCTTATGTGACTTTGCCAGCATGTTCAGTATCCTCATCTGTCATATTAACGCTCTATTCCTCTAACTGAAAATACAGCTGTGAATGAGCTGAGGGGCAAATGCCAAGAAGTGGCTTAAAGGAACCTTCAAAATAAAAATATTTTAGTGGGATTTTTCTCTGTCTTGTGGCATCCCTTTGCGTCAGGTCAGTAAATCCTAAAGTCACTAAAAGCCAACGTAGATTACTGTCTTATTAATATTGTTCTTGACTTTTATTAGGAAATACGATACAATTTCTAAAGTAAAGAATATGTAAGAAGATTCAGTAGAGCAGCTTTAACTCCATTAGCCAACTGGATATGTGGTGCTCAATGAAGCAACTGTTTATTTAGCAAAGGTTGCAGTCTGTCTTTAAACAGATGACTGCATGGGAAAAGAAAAAGGGCATACGCAGTTCATAGGAGGAAATTTTTCATCTTTGGAGTCGTTCATAAGTGTAGCTTAAAACAGTCAGTTGCTTTTCTACTGTTGGATGTTGCTATAGTTTTATTTGGGAAAAACCAGTATGGAGTTGTATAGTCCTCTGTTAAGGTAACCAGAACCGTTTAAAATGTAATATGCTAGAATGACCTGGTTTTTTTGTTGTTTCACTCTACCCACAAGCAGACAAAAGACCTTCCTGATGGATGATGTATAAAGCACTATCAGCAAGTGATTGCTTATTTGTTCTTTCTGTGCCTGGGAGATGAATAATGTACTTTCAGTGTCTAATGAAAGAGACCCCCTCTGGTGTATTGCTTTCCTCAGGCTGTAAAGCTGGGCCAGATGTCTTTGGGGCCCCAGTCAGGAGAAAAAACCCCAACACCTTGAAGGTATAGAGTTCAAATTTACTTCCTTTTGTTGCTGAATCTGAAACAGTAAGTAGCGTCCTCATGATTTGAGGTGTCACCAAGGTGTGTGTGGGTTTGTGGCGTGCGGGGGGGTTTTTGGCTGGAGACGGGTTTCTCCCTTCCCAGCTTTGAACAGAAGGGTTTGTGTTTCAGTTGTTCTGATAGCGCTTGGTGTATCCATTTCCGTCAAAGAGGGTTGTTTTCATCAGGTGCAGTATCTGGAAAAATAATACTAAGCTTGGAGCAGCAGGAGTGGTGTCTTTAGTTCAGTTGTGTAGTGTTCACAGATGTGAAATTCCAAGTTTTGCTGAAGGAGTAGTATTGTTAATGAAGTTCTTTTTTTCCCCTGAATAAAAGTGAGGCCACGTTAAAGGTTGTTGAAGAATCATTTTTCTACACATGATGAAAGTGTTAAACAGGCAGATAGTTGTACACAGAAGTAGATTGGTGCTTCTAGTACTGGGCTGCAAGGGCTAGCCATTTGTCTTTACGGATGTCAGTTCTGCTTATTCTTTGTAGAGCTGGGAAAGGCAGCGAGGACTGGGCTTTGTCTTACCGATATACTCAGGGATCTCCCTCACGTCGCTTGGACAACCAAGAGAAAAGGGGTGTTGAACTTCCATGCAGAAAGGTAAATGAGAGTGAGGAGGAATCTGGAACATAGGTGGCCTCAGCTTTACTCCTCCTGAACTTGACTTTGCAATCTTTCTTTCCACCAGGTCATTTAAATAGCCTCAGAAAATAATACTTTGATAAGTTAAGTTCCATCACTGAAGAGGTTAAAGTGAAAATCCAAAGGAAAGGATGCGACTTTGTTTTTCCAGTACTTGCCTCCCTGCTCAGTAATCCTGAGTGGTATTTTTATAATCCTGAAAGAAACCCTTCCTTTTGTCCGTTTCAGTTGATCCATTGCATATGAGGTTTTTCATTATTTCTTTCTTGTCTCTTGAGTTCTAGCAGAATTGTGTTACATCAGCTGAACTTTCATAACTGTCCATATGTGTTTTCTTAGTCTAAAGTGAATGTGAGGTGTTTGACCTTTTTCATCGCAGGTTAAGTCATTTTACCTGCCCTTTGCCACAAATGTAGGAACGCGGACAGTGACCAAGGCTCAGTTCAGCTGGAGCCTCCGTTCCACTGAGACCAGACTGCAGTGGTCAGGATGAAGTGCTTCAGGGTGGTCTGGAGCTGTTCTTGACAGGACTTCTATCCCTTGAGTGCCAAACTGACTTACTTGACAAGCACAAATAGTTTGAATGAAATAGCTGAAGCTGAACCTTGTGCCTTCTCTCCAGTACTTGCAGTTACCAGTGAAACAGAGAGAACTAGAACCACATGCAGCTAATATTTTAAACAATGTTTAAATTAATTTTTCATGGGCTTCTAAGTAGGTAACTGCCAAAGGCGTAGGACTCAAGTAATTGGTAAAATAAGTTACAGGTAGTTTGGGAGGATGAAACCAGTGAGCCAAGTTAATTCCTAGATTGTTGATTAGCAGCATAAGGGAAAAATCTTTCCCATTTTCCTTGTATGTAGCTGTATTGACTACAGATGCAAAACGTCATTTGGATGCCGAGTCGATGTTGTACATTGCGGTTTCGGCTTTTGGGGGTCTGTATGGAGTTTGCATACATTACACAGCACATTTCTCACTGCCTGGTACCTGGATTTCTGTTGGGTACTTGGGAGGGATTTTCGTGCTAGTGGCAGCATTGACTTTGGCACAGGGTTTACATCATTTGTAGAAATGGCTAAGCTTGGCTGTACTTCTGTTCATACAGTCCCAATTACACACTTTATTATGAAATTGCTGTCAGTTATTAGATTCTTATTCAATTATGTTGTTCTTGGAAACTTAGAAATGCGTTTGATTTCTGATCTAAGAAGACCTCTTGTTTATATGGGGCATGATGAAGCTTCATTTACCATGTTAATTCATTTCTATGCTTCTGTATGCTACTCCATCACTTTATCAGTTAAGATTTGAAGGTTCCTAACGCAAGGAAGCTTGCTCTAATACTGTTGCTTTTATCCTTAGTGGGCTTTTCAGTCTCTTGTGGGCTAAGAACATAAAACAGTGTTCAGATTCTTTCACGATGTTTAGTGGATGCAGAATAACTGCTTTATTAGCCTTTACAAATTGTTTGCTTTAAAAAAGAAATCCTATTCCGCAGAGACATATAAATGCTTTGTCTGGAAACTGGTGGGCTAGACATGGCCTGAGCTGGATCAGACCTGCCAATATCTGAAGTGAGTTCTCCAGAGACCCCCAATGGCAGCTCTGCATTGTGCTTCAGTACAGACACCCGCTAATGGGGGCTTGTCTTGATGATGTTGGCAGAGGCCAAAATTAAACCACAGTTAACACCTCCAGTTGGTCCAAGTTAGTTCTTGGTGGAGCTGCTGGATGATAATCTAGAGAGATTATATAGTGCAGTCAGTGTTTTCAAGGAAGGAAGGGGGAGGAATGGGAATGCCCCTTTCTCCAGCAGTGAGCTGCATGATCAGCTCAGCCCATCTCCTGAAACTATCAACCTTGCCCACACTGTATTTTTTATATAGTTATCTTTGATTTAGTGGGTCTGTGCTTTATTTTGTTTTACATTAAATGCACACTCCCCAGACAAGGGTTGCCTTTTCCTGCAGATGGACTATGTGTGTTTGGCTTTCTCCAGGTATCTGGGGTTTTAACTTTCTTTTGTGAATCCAGACTACTTCTACGGGCTGTATGGTTGTGTCATGGTGGCTTTGGCACCTGTATTTGTAGTGACACAGTGGACATTGGAAGTCTAACAAGACTGATTTTTGCTAAAAAATAAAGTTAACTTTGAATTTGTAATTTAGAGGCTCCTAGTTTCTGTCCTGGGGGACAGACACTTATATTTTTTTATTAAATATAATTTCCAAGCTAATAGTAATACTGTGACTATTACAGTCTCCTCAGACAGGCTTCCCAGAGAGGTGGTTGAGTCGCCATCCCTGGGTGTGTTTAAAGATCATTTGCATGAGGTATTGAGGGATCTGGTTTAGAGGTGAACTTTTAAGGTAGGGTGGATGGTTGGACTTTTGATGATCCCAGGAGTCTTTTCCAACTTTCTGGTTTGATGTTAACAGCCTGAAAGGAGAAATTAATTAACCAGAACAACCCAACTGAAAATCAAGAATACACTTGTGTTTCTAGTTTGAAACTAGAGGCAGTACTTTGTTTTGTTTTATTTAATACATTTTTTGGGAAAATGCTTCTTGGGAGATACTTATATATAATTTTATAAGATTATTTTATACTTCTGCAGTTATCAGTGAACATCAAACATAGCTGCATTAAACTTGGGGAAGGCAAAACGTGTGTGACAAACAGAAGGTAAATCTTACAAAGCATTGCAATGGAGGAGTATCACCTGTGGCACTTAGCTTGTAGTATGTGTGTGTTTTGGTGCTTTGGTTGCAAAGCCCATAGGTTGCTTAGTAGAAAGCCCAAGATGTTGTTACAGTTATGAGCGGATCTGTCTTACTGCATTTCTTCTTCTTGTGTTTCCTGTTGGGAAGAAAGAAACGTTGGCTCGAATGGGATAAGACTGATGACAGATTGATCAGTGACTGTAGAGGTGGGTTTTTTTAAATAAAATGAAAACAGTCTCTGCTGTTTGCTCGATATGGATGTTGATTTTGGAAGGAGGAAGGAGTAAATCGATGCCTTTTTCTTTTCCTGGAATGATTACCTTCTTATGTGTGATCCTATGTGTGGAGGAGGTAAGATTGAACAGGAATTAATTTCTTGTAGGAGGAATAACCTGGAGGAAGTTATGAGGAAAGCAGTACATAGGGGAAACACAGTGGTTGATAAGTGGAAGGTACAGAAGAGATGCACAGGTGCATTTCTAACATCAAGTACATCAGAGATGCTGGGTGGCTCACGGTGCTGGCAGAGAAAGAGTAGTATGTGCCAGTATCAAGTGCACACATGTTCTGCAGTTTCTGTTGGCTAAGGTGCATCAAACATAATTTGTCCCTTGGCTCAAGAATTAAATCTTAATGGGGTTGAAATGAATAGCACAGTTTACACTAACCTATCTAGGACAATCATTTTGTCCTAGGCACGTGTTTAGGGATTCATGTTCTGACAGGAAGTGATAGCATGGAAAGCTTGTGGTGGTCTTGGGGAAAGCGCTGCAGCAGAAATTCTGGTGGTCTTTCATAAGGAAAGTAAGCTCTCTGTTTCCGCTGAGTTCTTTCTAAAAGGCTATGAGATTATTTTTTTTCATGTTACTTCTTTTATTACATTCTGACCATTAACTCTGGAGGAATTAGGGCTTATCTTTCATTTCTCTGTATTTTTTTATTGTATAGTAGTGAGACCTGGTAGTCCTTAGTGTGAGGAGGCCCCAAGCTCAACCCAATGCAAGCACACTACACTTCTTACCTTTTCTCTGTGTATCTCATGTGTACTCTAATAGCTTTATTAGTATTTATACTAATTGACTTACAAAATGTGCAGGACAGCAATGCACTGACAGATACGAAATACAAAGCTGATTTTATGCACAAGTTACAGATGTTCCGAGTGATAACTTTGCTTCTTTAGCTGTTTCCTGTTTGTGGCATAAACTGTGACTGCAGTTTCCTAATGGCCAACATCACCTGAACTCGAAAGGTTTTTGCCACCGTAAGTAACTTTCTCTTGAAAAAGGACTGCTTGATAATGAAGTTATGCATTGGAATAGATAAGAAAAATGTCCAGAAGTTCTATCATGTGAGAACCCAGGAGGAGTGTTTGTTATAGCAACTACTGGCAACATGATCTTTACTGCAAGCAGGAAAGCTCTGCCTGGTCACTGAACGTGTGGTTTCAGTGACGCTTTGTTCTTATGACTACAGATATCTTGGTTAATTCTAGTGATTTCTAAATTAATCATTACTTGCACATTCTCTTGCTTCCGTATTTCCCGGAGATTCAGAAATGTTAAATGGGAAATACTTCGCAGTAACAAGTGGTAACAGCTGCTAGAGGCTGGAAATGATGATATAGCTATTTTCAGTTAGGAACAATTACTGCCCTTCTGTAAGGACTTGCTGCTTTTTGGTTTTGGTGCCTTTTGTAGAGAAGACACTTGCAGTTTTTATGATATTGTGTCCTTGCTTTTGTTTTCCAGAATATGACAAACTGGGCTTTCTCCTGAACCTGGACTCAAAATTGTAAGTAGAACAGAAGGAATTTTTCATTTGTTTCTGTAGTTACAGATTTCTGTTGTAAGCAGCAATTATGTCACCTGGGCAGTTGGGTCCATGGACTATACTTCTCTATCTGGGATAGCCAAGTTCTACAGCAGCCTGGCAATGACAACTTCTTTCCTTACACTAGGCTTTGCTGGCTTGGATTGCAGTTCACTGTCATTAATTCCTTAACGACTGATCAAGAGGCTATAAATGTCCACCTGTAGCTGTGACTGTCAATCTGTTCTAGGAATCCTACTGTTAATCTTCTAAATGAGGAAAACTGTAGTAAACATTTGAAAGTGGGAGGAGCATCAGTCTGCTATTTACTGGGATGCTTAGATGTTTATATTGGCTTTCCACTTGTTTCTTTAAAGGAGTGGAAAAACCCTCAACACAAGGCAGTGACCATTTGCAACGCCACAAGTACAGCAGAGTGCTGAAGGATGATACCACGCTTTTGGCTGGCTGTAAATCAGTTAAAATGAGACTGAACTTCTAACACTAGGGGTCACTAGTGACTCTGTTTCTGAGGGCCACTGCCCTTTGGCAAATTGGGTATCCTGCACTAGCAGACTACTAAGAACCTCTTGCCTCGGCTATTTAAAAAGGCATTGATGCAGTCTAGAGGCTCTGAATCCTCTGCATAACGTATCATGTTAGTATGAAATCTAGTCTTAATGTTTACAAAGGTTTCATTGTGCTTGCAGGCTGTAACATTAAAGTTTAGTCTTGCTGAGCAGCCTGGGAGCTTCGATAAAGAAGTAAAAACCTGTAAGTGTGTTGGGAAATGCTGTTTGCAGGAAATGAGAATGGCTTTAGGTAGGAGCTGTTTGTACAGAAGCAGCTGTGTACATAAGCTCAGTTATAACAACTACCTGGCAAAAAGGTGCTGTAGAAGGACACATACAGGAAAGAAGGAATGGAGATTTGCACGTTTTGTTAGTTTGTGGTGTTTTTCCTCTGTGTGGAACCCGTGCTCGTTGCACAGTTATCAGTTGATCAGATTTTCTGTGTTGGAACATCCTTGTGATTCAGAGACAATCATTTTCCACCAGTCCTGGCTCACCGAAGAGGTCCCAGGTGACTGGAAACTGGCCAACGTGATCCCCATCCACAAGAAGGGCCGGGTGGAGGATCCCGGGAACTACAGGCCTGTCAGCCTGACCTCAGTGCCAGGGAAACTGATGGAGCAGGTTATCTT
>JAOXOE010000698.1:19263748-19304945 GCA_028565055.1 Phoeniculus purpureus
CTTGGTGCCATGGTCTAGCCTTGAGCTGTGTGGTAGGGGTTGGACTTGATGATCTGTTAGGTCCCTTCCAACCCTGGCAGTACTGTGTGTGTGTGTAATAGCACATGTACCCACAACACTGTGGGATGAGTTGGTGCATTAGCTTCAACTCAACACCTGTAGAAATCAAAGCAAGGAGATTTAGTCCAAAATTGTCGAGTGGGTCAGTGACCTTTGAAGTAGCTTCTTGGTAAGGGTAAAATGGTTTCTAAGTTTTTAAGGAGTCTGATTTACTTATTTATTTTAATCTAAACTACTTTGTGTGGTTTGTCATGTCCAATGTGTTGAATGCTCCAAGTGACTTTTCACACATTTCTGACATGCCAACCTGTGCAGTGTCCAAACCACTGCTTTCACTCTTGTTCTTACTGTTCCCCCTTCTGTGTTCACTGCTTTTTTCCTTGTTGCTTTAAGCAAGTCCCGTTGAGTCTTCCTTCCCCTCAAGCCTCTGTTACATCCTTCTTCTTTTATTTTTAATCTTTTTTGCTGATTTGCCTACTTCAGTTACTGCTCTGCCCTGTTCCTTCTTACACTTCAGCATGAAGCCAAGTGATGTTTTTACCTTCTGGAGGGCTTCTAAAATGGTAGGGTTTTTTGATTGAAACCTCCCCATGATAGTTGTGGATTAAAGATTTTATTGACTAGTTAAAAAAAGATACGTATGCGGTACCCTGAATGTGCACGTTTGCTTCTCAAAGTCATGAAATTAGCTTCAGGAAGGGCTTGTAATAAAACCAGTGTGATTAAAGTCAGTACTGCAAGGAAATTAAGGAAAGCAAGTACTACACATAGGTGAGATGAACATTTTAAATGGTAATTGTCCTTTTTGGGTTTTAGGTTGAGGTGTGTTTTCCTTTTTTCTGTTATTGTTTGCTTGCTTATTTCTTCTGTAGAAGTAAACCTACTTTGAGAGTGGAACCTGCAGAGTTCCCTTCCAGCCCAAATTATGAGACAGAAATAAAGCTGAAAATACCATAAAACATGCTACATAAAATTTGAAAGCTTGACATCCTAGTGGAATTGGCTGCTGTTCCACAGTTCACCTTGTGTGGTCAGGATGCTAAATATGTTTCTGAAGTACACACTGATTTCACTGAAACTCAGTGGTTCAGAATGCTTTCAGTGACTCAGTCAAGATCATATCATTGTAGAATCTCTTTCTGTTTAAAAAAAAGTTTGCTTAGAGTGGAAGGATACACTGTGTTCTGCACTGCTGGCTTTATTAGCAGAAATAATGTAATTACGTCTCTTGTGATATAATCATTGTGGTGGAATTTTGCCACAGATCGCAAGGTTGTAGGAGTCACTTAATTGACAGCATGTGAGAGTCTTGTGTGACTTGAAGCACTTGAGGCCACAGTTTTATCTTTTTTTTTTATATGTGTTCAAAAAATCTGTTTCTGGCTGTGTTAGTTGATGTCATTTAAATTAATGACCTGGAGGGCCAAGTTTTTCTGTGAAGGTAGGTCTGCATTAAAACTGAAGTGCTCTAACTTGGATTTCAAATGACATTAGACAGAAGAAAGTGTTTGACGTGATTAAATAGTGCAGTGTCCATTTGCCTTTGGGAATGAAAAAAAATCCTTAATTTTTTCATATATTCCTACTCCAGTGTCCTCTGCCCTGTCTGGGACATGTTACTCAGGTTTAATACATTCTTTGGAAAGCTGAGCACGTGTAGGCAACATAGGTCATGAATTAGTTGTTTCCTGAGTCAAAACATGACTTCTCAGGACCAGATTAGTGAAGATCTGTTGCAAGAGGAGTTTATGTTTTAATTATGCTTGTACCAATCATCATTATGAAAATTAGACTATGAAACTAAAATATACAAGCAGCGCATAAACGGCCGGTCACATCAGTTTCTCACAAGTAAAGAGGTTTCCCAAGCAGCAGAGCCACTTAGCATTTTAAGAATAAAATCCAACATTTATTGATTGTGTAGAGAAAAATGCTTATACAGAAACATGTACCAAAAATACGATACAATTACTGGCCTGAATTCTTGGAGGGGCCAATACTTCCTGAACAATATAAGGCCATCAATCACATTGGGGACTGAGCCAATACTTCCTGAACAATATAAGGCCATCAATCACATCGGGGACTGAGCCAAATGGATTACCAGGTGCCACTAAATGCCAGGATTTACAGTCACTTTCTAACATCGGTGTTTGGTGAAAGATCTCATGCTTTTCTTATTATTAAATATTTATATTGTAGTAGCTCTTTGAGGCTGGCCAGGTCCTAGAAACAAAAGTTTAACTCACTGCAAATTCTGAACCATTCGCTGAGCAGAATCTATGTTTGCATTGAATGATGTGGGGTTTCTGTGGGACGATCAGCGTGCCATCAGGTAGCTAATAACAGGCTGTATCTTAATGCATGTGTGGATCCAGCTGGAGGTTGCATGGTCGTTCTTTATTCAGTCCCTTACTACTCTCTGAATGCTTTTAGTCACCTTAATTACTTCAGGCATGCTTTGGCATGTTACAAGTGCAGATTCACTTGTCTTGCATGTGTGAAAAGCTCTTTTTTTGTAATATTTAATGTGATTTGGGGCTTTTCCCTTGCTTTTGCACTCATGCTTCTGCACCAGCTTTCCTGACTCTGCTGGCCTGGCATTTACTTGGTGAAGATGGAAGCGAGTGACTTCTGCTTCTGTACTTGTTTCAAATTCATCCTTCAAAACCTATTTTCAAAGGTACTTCACCAGTTAGATTGGCAATGTGATGCTTTTAAACAACAGCCAGGAAAAAGCCTCCCTTGGATGATGCTGGATCTTTTCAATTGCTGCCACAGTCAGCTTGAAACCTTGGATGTTAAATTCTCAGCTGTTGGACAGTGGAGGAAGCATCCCAGGGGTTAACTATGCCTGGGGAAGAACCGCTCCCTCAAAGTTTGGCAAATGTCAGATGTGCTTGAGCTTACTGGAATCGTTCTTCATTTAAACAGAGAGATAGTAGGTATCACAGTGTGTTAGCTTGAAAGAGAAAGGACCTTTTTCTTGAAGGTAGACACATGGAAAAAAATTACTACCCCTCTCAATTACAAAAGTGGCTGAGATCAGAGTGGTTGACCACAGTAACAACACTAAGGTAGTTAATACGCTGATTTTGTGTAGTATACGGTACATACTTCATGTTGTCTGCTTTGTGAATTTTTAGGCAGCTCTTAATTGGAAGGAGGAATAATTTTTCCACTGGTTTTGTGTGTTGCTAGATGTTTTGTGATACTGCATGTGCGTGTACATCTTTTTCCAATAGTACAGAGAACATTTGTAAGGTGTAACAAAGATTTCTTGAAACTCCATAATAATTTCAAACTTTGCTTTAAAAAGACAAAGAATTTGAGGTGGAAGGTGCTAGAAATAACAACCTTCGCCCTGCAAACTCAAACAAAACTTGATCTAGACTTTGAAAAAACTGTAAAAATGGGAGGGAATTTGGGCCAAGGAAGCGCATAGATCGGGTTACTTCTGTTTGTTGAACAGATTTACTTCAGAGCTTTAATAATGAAGAACTGAAAGAGAGCCCCTTCCCCTCATTTTGTTTCCGTGGTGGGAGGTTGCTCTGAAAGCTTTTGTGCCTATGCGGGGTACTTTGCCATTAAGCACTGTAAAAATAAACAGTAAATGTGTTGGAATGCTGGACTTTCCCTGTGCTTGCTGCTGTGGGATTTCTTTCTGCCCTGTTTTCCTTCCCATTTGTCTTTTTGTATTCCTGTGATCCTGAGAGGGAAGAAAGAAAGTGAGACGTCCCAATGATCTCCCTCCCTGCCTGGGCAGGAGTAAAACTGTGTCTCGTGCTAAATGGGGGGACTGACTGTCACAAGCAAGTTGGTCCTGATGCTTTTTCTGAGAGATTGTGCTGGGACTTGGCACACGTTGACATTGGTGTTTTCCTGGCAATTGGTTTTCTATTTATCTTTCATTCCAGATTTTCCTTTGTCTTAATCCATGTCTTTCTACCTGATCTTTACCAATCTGTACTAAATGTTTGAGCACTTCAGATATTTAAGAAAATGAGCCCTAGTTATTCACAGTGATTCAATTACTGGGCCGTTTGTTGTTCATCCATCAAACCTTCCATGGTTGAGTGGGTTATAACTGCCATACCTGATTTTGGTTTGTATTTCTTAGCTCTTTTCAGTTTGCTTCAAATTTGATCATTTGGAACTCTTTCAAGGATTTTTCATGAGAGTCTCTATTGTCTACCTTTGATATTCCTATGTTTGGCACAACGTGGAGAAGGTAAAGGCTGTAGAAGAAAGTATGAATGGCTATTAGATACAACCAATCCATTACTTGATTTGAGTGCAAACAAAGTCAAAAACTTTAAGTGTTTGGTGCTTTTCAATGGGCTAGTTTCCTGAAGCTGGAAGTAATTATGATTCAAATCACATGGGAGAAGAATGTAAAGCAAAAAGTATGAATGGCCGGGCATTGTTTAGAGCAGTTTTATGCTATTAGCCCAAACAACTTCAGTTTCATGAGAAAGAAATGTTCATGGAAGAAAAGTTTTACTGAGAACGTAGCAGAAAACACTGCTGTATAGAAATATAATGTATTTCTAGAAAAGGTGTAAGCGTGCAGCAAATCCTGGAGTTTTATTCTGTGTGGATGAGGAAGTCCCTTTTTATTATCGACAACAAGAATTCAAGCAGCGGATACTTAGGTTTCTGTCCTGTGGAATTGGTGTGTCTGGACAACGTTTTTGCAAGAATCTCTAAAGTAGCTGAGGACTATTTTTTACTGATAAGAGTTTATTAAAAAAAATCTTCAAACACTAGGGGTTCTCCATATTCCTGGCAGAAAGTTGGTACAGAAAGATTTAAAAAGCAAAATGGAATGACTCGTAAGCCTTTCAACCCATTTTTGGTTCTGAGCACAGTAACACAGTGGCCAATCAGTTTTCACTCCAAAAAAGTTTGTAGTGCATATAGCTTCAATTAGTGTGCATATTAATTAGGATTTTATTAGAACATTTTATTAGATGTTCTTGTTCTTCCAGTGAATGCCCAGGATGGTGCCTGGTGTGAGAACAGTTCTTTCTTGGTGTGACCAGGTTAGCACAGTTCGTGTTCCTCTCACCAGCCAGACTAGCTGTATAAAAAATTGAAAAGCATATAAAGAAAAAGTTTGTGGGTTTTTTTCTCCTCCGTATCTCTAAGGATGACTGCTTGCTTTGCTTGTAGCTCTTCAGCACAGTACCCTAATTAAACGGATGTATGTTTGTTTCTCCTGGGGTGGATATGGCTACAACTAGTTAACTTTGCAGGTTTCTATTAACTGCTGTTTGAACAAAATATTTTACAGTTGCGTTCACAGAAGGCTAAATTTACTTCAGTAGCAAAATCCAATTCAGGGATTATCTATAAGCTCATAAATGACATGAGGCCCTGCTGTTGCTTTATTCTCTGAAGAGAAGAGTGAATAAAAATCCACACTTCATGTTCTTCCTTCACAAAACTACACTAAAACTCAGAGGTAAATCACTTTCATTCTGGCTACCTTCTGTACTGGCGAGCTTGTTGATTTCCTGGTTGCTGAATGTGCTCCTAGAAAGAGCCTTTTGCCCTCTGAGTAGGTCGTGAAAGTGTAATGAGTTGGGCATTGATGGTTCCCCAAACTTCGGTTAAAGAGGTCAGCAATAACGAGTTAAGACCATTAAAAGAATTAGTATCATTCCGATTCTAATTGGTTGTACGGTTTATTGCAAGGACTAGACTTGCTGTGGGATCACAGGCTTTGATACAGATTTATTTTAGAACAGTCATCGTTGTGTGCTCGGTATTAGTCATAATAAACAAAGTACCAGCACGTGTTGTAGGCACAGGTGCTTCATTGTCGTTTGCTCTGAATCAAAGCAGCTTATCATCAAAGTGGTGCAAGGGTTGCCTCTGTTGGAAATCTCAAAGACACGTGTGTGATCACCGAGCATCAGCTCTTCTGCACCTGCCTGGCTTGACGGACCCTTTCTTGCAGGACAGCACTGTTCCACTCCAACGAGAAGTCTACTTCTGTTTTGACTTTCCTGTGTGACCTACCCTAGGTGATCCTGCTTTTGACAGAGGGGGTGGACTAGATGATCTTCAGAGGTCACTTCCAACTCTGAACGCTCTGTGATTTTGTTTCTCTTGGAAATGTTTTGGGGAGCCCCTGCATAATGGTTGAATGGAAATGAAGTGTATTCCAGCATGGGAACATGATTTCTTTCCAGGCCTGCCTCTGGAGCATATCACTTACTCTGAAGAACACTCCTGTTACGGTATCTAGACACAGCTTTGTTGTCAGCTCCTCATTTGTATTTTTATGTAGCTGGCTGTGAGGAGGTGTAAATGGAGTGTATGGGAAGAGACAGTTTACTCAGCCTGCATCTAAATTTGTGTTCTGTGATGTGACCAGAGATGTCAAAGCTTTGCTGCCTGCGTGTGCTAAGAAAGCCGTATGTAGATTTTAAGACTATATAGTAGGTCATCAGGGCAGGGAAGAGTTTGATGGAACAAAGACATGGTCTTTTTGCATGCTGGATAAGGACAGTAAAACCTTTACTTTCAACACAGCTCTTAGCAGCTGTGAACACGATCTATTGGGTGAGAAACAGTATTACATCTATGGTGAAGTAAAGCAGGAAATTTCATAGCTGTGCTTGAGAAGAACTGCCCAGCAGAAGAGAGGGTGGTGATCTGCCAGGTGGTGATGTGCTGTGAAACCATGATCTTCAGCTTTCTTCAGAGATGGTGGGCTACAGGAACTCTAGGTGAGAGAGACTGAAGGAACTGTGTTAAAGACAATGCAGAGGTGCATTTTATTTTACTGACTCTGTTCCCAGTCAGACAACAGTAAGTCTTGCTTAGTAAAAATCTCACCTAACCGTTAAAGTTGTTTTAGGACTGAGGGACAAGGCAAGTTTTGATTAAGTTGATAAATTTAGAAGATGCTTTTTCCCTAAGAGAGCATGACATTGCTGCTAGCATCCTTCATAAATCTGCACTGGACCCCAGACCTGCCAAGGGCTGGTGGGAGAGCTGGTGCCGTGTGGTGCCCATGGCAGTGAACAAAACATGATGCCGCTTTGCAGCGGGAAGGTTACTTGCAGCTGTGTCTGATGTGCGGCGTTCGGGAGGGAGTCATACAGCAGTTGTTCCAGTAAGATGTCTTTGAGATTGTGGATGTTAGAATTCAGTTGTGAGGCTCAGATGAGATTTAATCTAGTTGCTTTTGAGAAAATGAAGCAATTAAATTAACTTCATTAAATACTTTGTACTGAGAAACCCATGTGATTCTTTCTCAGCTCAGAGCAGAAACACAGACAAGCAGAAGTGCTGCTCCTGACTGTAGCTGCAGCCCCAATCCTACTCTCAGCAACAGGAATCAGGACCACAAAGGGAGGAACATAAAACTGAGAGAATGTGTGTGTGCTGTTTGTTCCTTGTCTGCCATGCAATCTGTTCCAACTCATCAAAGAAAGCTAAACTGAAAAGCCAAAAGACAAAATGTTTTTGATTTGCATATTGAATGTGTTTGGATACTTCTGTTTGATTTCACAACTTTTAATTCCTACTTAAAAATAGCTTCCTCCTGGCTCTTTTTAAGGGGTTAATCCTGAAGTCCTGAAGTGTGTGAGCAGTGTCCTACCCAGCTGCAAAATGTCAAGTGCCTTCCTCCTGCTCCTTTTCATCCTCATTACCCTATTGAAGGCAAAAATGCCCAACAGTGGTTGTGTCATTTGATTGTTTAAGTCAGAGACTGTGATTCAAAGCTGTATTTTATCATCATAGAGTTCAGGTGGTTTTGTGGTGTTATTCTGATGAATTAACAAGCAGAAGCATAGGATTTATTCTGTTGAAAAGTGAAACCTCCTGCAGTGCTCAGCCTTGGCGCTAGCTCTCCTTTAGCCTGTGCACCAAATGTCTTAGACAACCACTTGTCTCTCTCTTTTGGAGGCCTATCAGTAAGGTTCAGTGAAGTTAGGGGTGATATAAGATGAAGAAATTTCTGATTAATTGGCTGCTCACCGTTCTTTGAGACAAACTTTATTCCATTTTCTGACTCATTGTGGTTACATATGGCAGTTGGGACGTTGCTTGGATGACCTTTTCAGACAAGCATCTGCTCTTTGAAGTGAAGAAGAAAAAAAGCCATTATCTTAGCAGAAGAGCATTCACTAGAAGGCTATGTAGAGTCAACAGGAGAGTCTTTTTGATCTGGGTGGTGCTGCAGCTGTTCTTATAGTTAAGAGTGCTGGCTATTCTCAGTGACTTGCCCTAAGCAGGTTGTGTTTTTGTTGGTTTTGTGAGGGCATGTTCAGTCACAGTACCTGCAAGGGTTCCTCCAGGGTCAGGGTTATGTTCTATATTTCAGCAAAGTTTCTGGAGGAAATACTTTCCTTCCAATATGTGGCCTTCCTCCTCTTAAGACTTCAGTGGTACCTATTAGATTAATTGATGTCTGCTTGATTTCATGACATCTGTCTCTAATGTAGGCCAGGGAAGACAGTTGTTTTTGGACCACTACTTGAGAAGGCTGAGGAAGAATTCAGAGCCTTGTGACTATATACAGCATTTTGTAAAACTACCGCTGAACTACATTCTCCAGTTGTGAGGTCACATCTACGTGGGGTTTTTCCTCTCAATTTCAGTCCAGCACAGAAAAAAAACAAACCAAAAAGCCCTTCCCTTATCCTGAGTTGTCTTTTTCTGTGGTTAAGAGAAGTTAGGCTGTCCACATCCTCCAAGAAAAGTTTAAGGGGCAGCCTTTATCATCATTACTGAAGAAGTGGAAAAAAGGACACTGTTATGAGCTGTTAGAGATTCGCTATCAGGTAGCTGAGATCAATTGCACTTGGTCTTCCAAGTGGACTTCATTCCTCTAAGGTTTAGCCTCTGCCAAGTAGACAAATAGAGAACATTACAGTGATGCCTGTGCAATATACAGCAACAGAAAGGGTTAAACTTCCTTTGTGGGGAAATAAAAATGGCAAGAACATGAATCACCCCAATATCTTGTCTGAAAGTGCTCCCTGAAGCTGTTGAGGGAAGGAGTGCCGTATCCCTGTATAGGCTTTGGGAGAGTATCTTTGCTTTCAGATGTACCAATTCTTACTAGCCTGAGCAGTGGATTCCTGGATTCTAGCTGGGTTCAATTATTGATGCCCATCTCTTTAGCACTTGTTTCTCTCTCCTGGACCTACACTGCTGGATTTGTTACACCACAAAGAGAAAACCACTGTTCCCAATCCAAAGAAAGCATTGCCCATTTGTAGATGTAACAGATGAGGGTTGGTGATGAAGACTTAGAGATTACAGCAACAGAATTAAGACATTTCAATTTGTCTTCTGGCATTCCTTCATTTGGCCACAAATGGGTGTGATAAGTGAGTGTTTTATTTGCCATCAGACTTCTAATTAGCTCGTTTTTATGGCCGTTGTGGTAACAGATACTTAAATAGAGAATCACAGCATTTAATTTTTGTGAGTTCTACGAATTACGTGTTCTAATATGGGGGGGCACTGTAATTTCTGACACTCTAATGTTCTGGGAGGCAGCGTATTTAGACATGCCTCAGTCAGTCTTCTCAGGTAGGAATTCCAGTTGGCTGCTGAGAGAGTTGTTCTTGACTGCCGAGTCCTAACACGTCTCCAAAAATGTGACTCTTCTTCCTTAGGTCATCCTTGCCTCTGATCCAAAGAATGAGAACGTTGATGCTTGGTGAGGATGGAAAGCTGTGATTGTGTATGTGAGGAAACTAGAACAGATTGAACTCTAAGAATATACATTTGGGAATGATGTTGTTATCAGCAAGCTGTTTAATCATTAATTTACACATTTATTTTATCCAAAGATTAATGGATAATCAAGCGTAGGGAGCAGTCATGGTTGGATTTTTGTTTCCTTTGGTAAACAGCTGTGTTTTGTGAAAATAAAATTGCTGCGTTTCATGGTGTTTTGTTTAGTCTAACAACCAGTATTCCACCCAGTTGCTTTCTACTTTCTGTGCTTCTTTAAAAACACTAACAAGCCCTCAAACAGACTGCTTTCACTATCTGTGTCTGTCTGAGTGCTGCTCTGCTTTTTCTCTGTGCTACTGGTCTTAAAGGTAAGATGTAACAGAAGCTGAAACTGTAAAAAAGGGGAAAAGTTTATAAAAGCCCAGGGAGATCAAGAGATGACTCAATTCTTGGAGGAGCATGCAGCGTGAGGTCACACATAAAATGTGCCATGGAATTCTCTTGGACTTTTGTATCTGCATCCTTACAATCTGGATTTATAAACTCAGTGGTTGGTTTATTTCTTTACTTAATTAAAATAAATATGGCTTGAAAACTTCTGATTTTTTTTGGTCCACAAGGATCCCAAAATGTTATTAATTTGAGAAGCTCCAGGAGGGTTGTTGGATCCTGTGAGCTATAAGAGATGGCACAGTGATGTCCTTTCTGATAGAGAAATCACTTATAGCTGACTTAAGATCCTAAGATGTTTATGCATTTAGCACTGTGGAGACTAATCCGAATTTCCTTCTGTTTAGTGATCTAATTCCTAGTATGTCAAAAACCAGGAATGGAATTTAGTAAGGAAATAGGCTCATTATGCCTTTTCCATGGATGGAAATCTCTTCAGTGCAAGCTGACGTTTCCCACCGGGTGAATGGTGTTGCAGTGGTGGTTCCTGTCAGCTGTCGGTGTCCCTCCGTATTACCTAAAGGGAAACGTTGGCCTCGTGTTGGGTCTTCATTCAGGCCTGTGGTCATCACCATGTTTTGGTCAGACATCTATGAAACTTTGCTTTCCTGAGACAGTTTAATATAACCAGATCTTTTTCAGCTGGTGTTCTTGATAGTCCATATAGATAAATAAATAAATGTTCTGATTATCTTCACTGCTAAGAAACTCATTTCATGAAAAGCCACAGCTCTTGGTAGAGAAGCACAACGGGACTTTTTCTTTGTATGCATCATATATTTCTAAAACAAGGGGTTTGGGCCGTCTCTTCTCATGTTTGGTCATACAACCTCAATGAGGAATTTGCTTACATACTGAAGGAACATTTGAAAATATTTACATCTGTGTAGCTGGCTGCAGTGTGATCAATGCACTTCCTGCCTCTGTGTAAGCATTCTGCTTTTCCTCCTCTTTCGATCTCCTCGTTCCTTTCCTTTGTTTGTTTAGTTTTTTCTTCATCTGAGACTAGAAAAACAGCAAATATCACATTGTTGGACCCTGTAATTCTTTGAACCAAAGTTTGGAGACTTCTGACAGAGAACCTTAAACTTCTTCCTCAGTGTTTCCACACTGGGCTCTTGTTGAGTGTGGAGCTCCAGCCATGTACCAAGAGGACAGTTCATTTAGCTCATTTGGTTTCCAAAGTGTCTTGCACTCAAGGAATTCTTCGTGGCAAAGTAACGTGGTGGTCATGACTCTACTTGTAAAGTTAGATGAGCATATATGTCTTGTTTCCAGTCACTTGCTGTTACTGGTCTGTGGGAATTGACGACTATGCAGGTGAATGCAGCGGTTTTGTTGATGATCTCTCTTGTTCATGACTTCTCTTTCTCTGACGGAACAGTAGTAACTGAAGGAAAGTAAAAAAGCTGCGTGACTAAAATCCTTCTAAAGGTGTCCTCCCATGTCTTTCAAGTGAATTGGTGGCAGCGTTTGGTGTGGAGCTGACAGTCTGTTTCACCTCAGGGTTTTTCCCTCTCATACGGGATTTGTTGCTTTAAGAAAAAGAGTATTGAGGACTTGAAGGCTGTCTGTTTACTAGGCTGTGAATGGTGTACAACAAATCTACCATTCAGTGATCTGTGACTCTTTGATGTTACTTAAAATATACCCTAGCCACTCCAATGGTGTCTTCACTAATGTTGTTTGGATCAGCCCTGCAGTGTTGAAGCAGTTGTATGCTGATTCTTACTGTATGCTGATTTGAAAGGTAGCCCTGGGTTTAGTTGGAGCAACCTAAACTGAAAGCTTTGTTTCAGAATTCTATGAATTGCAACATTATTTAATTTAGGAAATAAGTCCTTAAGCTAAAACTTGGCCCTTTAACCAAGATTGTGCCAAGTGTGAATGTGATGGGTACACACAGGGAATCTGGCTGGAGTCCTATGTAAAACAAAATGCCCTGAATCTTGGGTGGGGGCTCAGCATTAATTGCTTTAATTTGGTTGTCTGCCCTTTTTGATCTGCAAATTATTTGCTAATAGTTTTTCATTATCACTTCATGGTACTCTCTATACTTCACATATATTTCCGTTCATGTATCACATCTGTTCGTTCTTTGACTGTGATGGCACGTTTGATAAAGCTGTTCTATAGGTGTAAGATTCAGATTATTTTAAACGAAGGAGAAAGAATCCCCAAAGCGAAGGGTCAGCCTGAAGCTGCCAAAGCACTCACTTTCCTTGTTTCAGGACGGTATCAGTAGAGGTATTTTGTGTGCAAGAGTAACAGCAAGAGGAATTGATCTCAAGTTTCTCAATATTTACAGTCTACAATTTAAATGCCACGTGAAAGGCAAAGTGTCAAGACCTGACTCTTGAAGTATATTTTGTAATATGCAATTACGGAATCACAGAACGTTAGGGATTGGAAGGGACCTCGATAGATCATCTAGTCCAATCTCCCTGCCAGAGCAGGACCACCTAGACCAAGTCACACAGGAACAGATCCACAGATCCAGGCAGGTTTTAAACTACATGAGCTTGGTTGTGGACATCTTTTTTTTTTTTTAAACACTACGTTTGTCTTAGTATTTTTTTTAAAGTGGATTTAGATTCCAGTCCTATGAGGATGACATGCCGTCCTGGATCAAGACACATTGGAGGAATTAACCATGGTTACGTTTTCATATCTGGATTAAAAGAAGACACACATCTGTCAAATGCAAGCAGAAGGAAAAAATCTTGTTATTCTTCTAAATCCCCTGAAAGCAGCTGGATTTTTAACTGATCCCAGTTGTGAAATTTTGTTAAGATTGATGTTCACATAAGTGTGGAGAAGCACAGAAATTCTCTAGAATTCAGGATGTGTGCTAGTGTCAGAGAAGAAAAGTCAGGAAAAAGAAAGAGCCAGAGTGTATTTTGTTTTCAATGGAATTAGTTAATTATTTCCCTTTAACTTCACCCTCGTTTAGGCAATTGTTTAAAAACAGGGCATGTTTACAGTTACTAATGATGAATTTTGTCTCTTATTTATTTTGAGTAAGTTAATTATCTAACTGGGGTTTTCCCCACACAAAATCTGAGCAACATGTAAATAAGGGTCTGCAGTGTCACTTAATTCCTGTCTGTTGTCTTGACCCAAGTGATGCTTCTGCTGTAACTAGGAGTATAGGAGTCTGCAAGTGGAATAATGTGTTTGGACCTGGAAGATAAACCTTAACAAAGTCGTGATGACCCTGGCTGACTCAGCAGAGCAGCTTTCTGTGTGCTGCCGATAGCCTTGGATGCCGGGTGCAGAGATAGGGCTAGCGAGGTGTATTTATTTACTAGGGAAGCACTAAGAAAGTAACGCTGTTTGGTTTGGTGCGTAGTTTTGGATCCATCTGCTGTAAGCAGCATTAGGGATTCTAAAATGAGAACCAAGCATAAGCCTTGGTAATTCTGTGCACCATGTTTTGGTTATTTGTCAGATGGCTTTTGCAGAATGTTCTTTCAGTAATGCTGCTGCTCCCATTTGGAAGTAAGAAACACCATCACAGAAGCAGCAGTATGTGTAGCAGCATAATAAGCACATTGTCATCAAGGATGAAGGAGATGCTTAGTTCTACTCTTCGCAGTTCTGTACAGTTCTTTCCGTTACAGGTCTGGGTACCTGCTAACAGCAGTGTTGTTTTGCAAAGTGGGATTTCATTGAAAAATGCACTGTTCTCTATGGGGTGCTTCACGTAGGCTCTTTTGCAGTCTGATTTGTGGAAGAGCAGTCTCTCGGAGATCTGTGAATCTTGCAGGAAAGGAAACAAATCACATTTATAGATCTGAAATTATGTTAGCTTGTATATTTCATGTGGTGGCAGAATGGGTGACAGCAATGCTGTCACCCAGGCTGGATGGGGCTCTGGCAAGCCTGGTCTAGGGTGGGGTGTCCCTGCCCATGGTGGGGGGGTTGGAACTGGATGATCAGGTGGTCCCTTCCAACGCAGAGTGATTCTGATTGTATAACTTTTCCAGTGAAGCGTTGAGTACCTATGTTATATAGGCTTATTGGTGTGAGCTGCAGGTAAAGATGGGGTATACTGTGTAATCGAAGAAATTGGACAAAGAAAATGTGTTCCTAGATGGCTGTAAAACTTAAAGCACCCATTCCTAGTTTTCTCTGCTCTGCTGGCTCAATATGTAGCTAGAAGAAAGGAGATGTGAGCAAATGTTGAATGATATGAGATGGCAGCTACCATTGGCTTATGAGACTTGTTCTGCCTCTGGCACTCTGGATCATGAACTTCGTCACATCCAAGAAATGTTAACAGCTTGGCCCCTCGGGCTTTAGCAGCTTGACTGGCATTGTGGGTTTGTATTTGACAGCTCTGCCATCAGCATACGGCTCTGATTGGCATTCTGTGCCACTCAAATGCATAAGGGTTTCAGCCTACTATTCTTTTGCAGAAACACCATGATGGGCATCTGAGTGACATTTTAATCTGATAATGAAAGCACCATTAAATCAGAAAAGAGAAAAATGCCTGTGTTTGTGGCACAAGATTATTCTGTGTGACCACTGAGGTCCTTTGCAAAAGGCTGCTGTTGAAATAGTTACACACTTTGCCAGCAATGACTCACTACCGTGGTGGCTGCTTTCTACTTGGGTTTGAAGATTTTGTTATTAGAGGGTTCTTTATGTTGCTTAAACAATAAAAATCCAGCAACACTCAAGTTTGCTTGGTAAAAATCAGTATTTCCCATATTTCTTCATATCTGAAATGCTGCAAGAGTCTGTGATCTGTACATCCTGCTGCCCCTTTTGAATACGTCAGAAGGGGATCTGTTTTAGTGCCATTAAAACCTGTTTTCTCAGCCACAGGCATTTCTTTCCTGTTTCTAAAGAGATCCTGGCTGGAGTCAGAACACAAATAAGTTGGTGTAAGCCTTTAGGATTCAAATCTCTGGTAACACTTTCAGTTAGAGATAAGTATTGCAGTATCACCTGTGGAAACCAAACTTGTGGATTTGGGTTGTGCTAGGCAATGCCACGCTGCATCTGTCTCTTCAGATCCTTAGGTTCATGTTCTTGAGATTCTTCTGGTGGTTTTCACCTGCGACATCTAAAGAAACTGAATGTTTACAGTGACTTTTTATTTTCTCCAGTTTATTTCCCCTTCCAGCTGTCAGAGGTTATAGGTTTTATTCTTCTAAAAACTATATATTTGGGAGGCTTTGTGATGGTTGTACAAAAGTGGAGGATGGTTTTTACTAATTCAGTATGAAGTTGCTGTCATTCCAATATGAGGTCTTAGCAGTTGGGATTCTGCTTGCACCACTGCTCACAGTCCTTCCAAGATCTGGTCTTCAGCTTAGAGGTCCACACGCTTGAAACTCCCTCAATCCATGCCTGTTATGTTTAGCAAGAGTTTGCTAGTTGAGTGACGTTCATGATGTCTGAAAAAGAAAGCGTGGTTGGGTTAGTAATGGGCTCTTCAGAATTATTTCTGTGGAACTACTCTGCAGATCTGTACCGTCGTCTTCATTTGTCTGCTGCTGTTGACCTGTAGAAAAAAGGCTTTCGTTACTTGACTACTGCTAACAAAATGCTGTAGAGCAAACACAGTGTTATCGATCAACTGTTTGTGGTAGTTAACACTTGTGACTTTTGCTGAATGTTTTACAAAATGCATTTTTTAAAGGAAGAACTCTCATACCATGACTGCTGTTCAGGTGTCTGATGTTACTTGGGAAGCACAAGCGAGTTAACCCTTGTAATTTTTTTGTGAAGTGTGTGAATGGGAAAACTTTGTAGGTGGTGACTAGGGACACATCATTGACAATACTTTTCAGTAGATAGATGGTGGGACTTCCATATCTGTTCTTGAATGGCTGATCTTGTTTCTGTCAAAAACTAAATAAAGAAACCCAGGGACCCAAATAATATAAATTTGGCCCCAAAATCACTAGTCAAACTGAATTAAGACACATCTCAGCAGACCAACAGCAACCATCATCTGTTCCAAGTATTGAAACCATGCATCCCCTGATGGTGCCCTCTCAGAACTGCTGTGCACTTAGTTTCAAACACTTGAAAAGTATTTTTGAAATAATATTCTAAATAACACTTTTCTGTAATTTTAACTGTGATCATACTTCAGAAAAATAGCCACAGCAAAGTGCTGCTTGTTGTTCCATCCTTTGAAAGGTTGAAGTGTTAAATGGTATCCTGATACTTTTCTTCCAAAAGTTTTATCTTCCAAGGTATGAAAACCTTTCAGCAAAACTAGTGGTTTAGTGGTATTTCAGGTCTCTTTCACCCCATCCTTTGCTCGTTCTCCTGATGGTGCTGCATTGCAACAAATAAAGACCAGTGTGGTTTTGCCATTACTCTTCACAGCTGTTTTTCAGAAAAGCTATAAGGAAAAAAATAACTTGGATAATTGCAAAAGCCAGTTCATAGCCAGAAAAGTCCTGATGCTTTGCTTATTTTTTCACAGGCCTCCGGAACTGGCATCAAAGTATGCAAATCTCTCTGAGGGAGTGTGCAAGCCTGGTTATGCATCAGCACTCATGACTGTCATCTTCCCAAAGTAAGTTACTATGCATTTTTTTTTCTTCTCGTCCTGCAGAGAGTGTCTTCAGGGGAGGACCAGTGTTGAAATTCTGGAATATTTGAGTGGTCAGTGCCAACAGCTTAATTGATTTCAGTCTCACTAGGACCTTGCTCAAAGAGAAGAGGGTTCTGTGTGTTGACTAATAAAACATTGTATTGTCACAGATGTGTGGTCAAGCTCAGCGTACAGGTACCAGATGGTACAATCATTGGGAAGCTTTGCTCAGGAAAGCACAAATTAAGTTGTCTCCAGTAGTAAAGCATGGGGTTCTTGCTTTGTTTTTTTCTTGTGAGAACAGGATAAAGCATCTGTCAGGCACGCAGGTACTAGTAACAAGTCGTACATCTTGTATAGATTGCATAGATCGACTGCTCATGTGGCTTCTGCATTTCAAGGTGTTTGAAGAATTACTGAAAGGCAGTTCAGGAGATAGACTGGCAAGAACGTGATACTGTAGAGGCTAAAGGATTTCAGTTTGGTCCATCAAATGGAAAATTTGACAGAAATGTTATTTGACCTTTGTGCAGGCTTCTAATGCATGTGGAAAAAGATGCTCTAGTGCAGCGATTTCTTTGGCAAAAGAGCTTGGAGACGTTTAACACAACAAGTACTTTTTGAAAAGATTTTATTTCTTTGGAGGAGGGAATTTCCATGACTTGCATGTGCAGAGGTTACATTGGGTGACCATGGCCTTCAAGCCAAGCCTGAGTCTTCTTTCTTTGTTTTTATTGGCAAACATGGCATCTGCAAGTTTTACAAATCAAAAATAAAGTCTGACATTGCCCAGTAACCAGCAGGTGCTGCAGACAGGCCTTAAAAACAAAAATCCTGAGAATATACTCTCTCTCACCAGTGTGAAACAAAGAATTCTCACTATTATCTTCTGTGTGAGTTTTGGAATGCAGGTTAGAATATAAATAAATACTAGAGTCAAAGGTAGATACATTATCAGTCTCTTACTTTAGGGACTTTCTATGTGCTTTTAAATCTGTCTTTGTGTGCATATTAAATGCCAGTCATGTAGAAAAGGAATATGAAGTGATACAACTATGGAGAGGTAAGGTAAAGCTAAGGTAAAGCCTTCCTTTCTTTATACAGCTGAAACCAAGGCGTCGCTGTTGCTACATGGTGGTTCTTCGGAGATCAGTTATAGACACTGATGGAAGGCTGTTCAGTGCAGCTAAAGCCAGAAAAATACCATTAGTGGTCCCTTAGCCTGATTGTTTTATGACTCAGAGCATGATGTTTTCGTCCAGTGAATTCATCATGGATCACAGGCCAGTTAGTGTGATTTAAAGATTTCAGTTGATGGAGAATCTAGTAATGTGCCACATTATTCCTGTGAATAAACTCGTTACTGCAAAATTATTGATCTTGGTTTATTTAAGACTTGGGCTTCAAGCAGGAGGTTGTTTGCCTACTAGAATCTGAAGTGGTACTTATTCTCTCCCTCAGTATCTACTTACAGATTGCTGCTTAGTCCTCTTTTCCTACATTGAAAAAAACACCATGCAAAGGGGTAGTAACTTGTCACTAGCTAGGTGGTCGTTGTCTTGTTCATACTCTGGAAAATCATACTCATCGTTCTAAAGACAGCATCCTACTGGACACTGATGTTCAGTTGTAACATCAACCATACTAAGGTTGACCATTTTTTTCAGTCTTTAGTCTTTTATTTAGTTCTTTAGCCTTTTATTAAGGGAATTCAGTGTCAGACATTTCATTACTTTACATAGGGCTGGTAGTAGTGGCTCTGCAAACAATTCCATGCTGTGTTTCAGAATCGTACTCTCCTGAAACTTCTCTTGTACCCAAAGAACTATGCAAAGTTAACAGTACCAAGCCAGGTATCAAAATTTAATACGTTTAGAACTCTTAAAACTCATAGTTTAATGTTCTTTAAACTCTTAAAATTAGCTTTCCCTTTTAAGAATTTAAGCTGGTTTTTTTTTTTGTATTCTAGTTTTTGTTTTCAGCTGCTCTTATCAATAGGAAGATTTTGTCTCTCCAGCTGAAGTTTTTCAGGTTTTGTCTTCACCATAAAATGTATGCTTTTTGTTTGGTAAAGTTGGTTTGGCTGTTTTCAAGCATTAATAAAATGAGTAAATGTTTTCCCGCTCTCAAGCTTCCTGACTTTTTAGTGCAATTTCAAATATTGTAGAAATAGTTGAGATAGAATAAATATTTCTGAGAGGATGTAACTCTTCTTGTTAAGTGCTGCTTTAATGGTAAAAATATGAGTTGAGACTTCACAAAGATAGGTGGATTAAAGAGCAGTGCCCTGAGGAATCTTAGAGTGTGGTTGCTGGTAAGGGAAGGCCAAGTGGTTTGGGCTTTTTTAACAAGATCCTCAGTCAGTCAGTTCTCACGCTAGCAATGCTCAGTGCCTCCATCAATAACCCTAGCTGGGAAAAATCCTTGGTTGAGTATGGAGATGAAATTCTTGTTGGAGAGTACTGAATAAAGGATTGGTTACTTGCAGAGAACAACCTGGATTTCCTGATTTAAATGGCCACAGTCCAACAAAATATATGTTAATACATCCAATATGAAATAAGACATCTGGAAGGAACAAATGCAGGTTATACCTTCAACGCAGAAAAAGTCTCGTCTTGGAAACAGATGCAGGGAAAGCTTCATGTAATCTCAACAGAATGCTAGTCCAGGTTCATATGTACACACACAAGTTGAGAAGTTCTGTCTGTAGCACTGACTTAAAATAAAAAACCTGAAACCCCCTGACCCAAGACCTCTAGAATACTGCATCCAGTTTCAACAGTGGAAGTCCAAGAAAGGAGGGGAAATACGAGGTGGAAGAAAAGCCACAAAACCGACCAGGAACTGGCTTAACAATAAAGTAAACAGGGATCCTAGAAATAAGTCATCTTTCTGAAGGCGTTGTATTCAGATGAAGAGAATAAAGGAAGGAGCATTAGTTTTGGCAAGTAGAATGCAAATCATAATGAGGTAGGCAAAAAAGAAAATGTTGAGGAACAACCTTAAAAAAAAAAAGCTCTTTGTCCAACTGTCAAAAGGAGAAAGCCTGCCAGAGATCCTGATGGGTTGACAGATGATCATAATACTAGATGTGAGCTAAGGGAAGGTAAAGCTGTAGCAGATAGCAGGGATGCTATTTGCATTGCTATTCAATGCAGAACAGTTCCCACATGGAGCTTTCCTTTCTGGGGGACTGGCTGGGGGAAGCTGACAGAAGGTTGGTGTTTTGGAGCAAATCAGCACAATGAGCTGCTAGGAATGTTCCTCACTTTGTGAAGAACTCGGTGGTGAAGTTGCTGCGTTACACAGAGTTGCATATAATCATTGCTTAAATCGGTCTGAGAATGGGAGAATGAAAAGCAGTAAACGTGTCAGGCTTTTCAAGAAGGGCCTGCAGAGCGTTTGGGGAACTGGAAACTAATAGTGAGCCTTGCTTCTGTATTAGGCATCTCCACAGAAACTATAAACAAAAGAATTGAATTAGTGTTCGTTCAAAGAATAAAGGCAGTGACAGAGAGGAGTCAGGTTGTCTTCTGCAGCAGGAAATCCTGCCCTGTAAATCTGCTTATCTACATCGAATGACTGGATGAGCATTTGATAAAGGTGGTTTAATGGATGAAATATGTCTAGATTTAAAAAAAAAAAACCAACAAAGCAACAAAATGCACTTGGTGTTTCAAAGACTTTTAGGAAATTAAATTGTTGAAATCCTTCAGTAATAAGGTAGTGACTAGGGAAAGACTGTAAACTGTATGAGAAGATTGAATGGTGTGGGGTGTTACTCTGGAGTCCTGGAGAATGTGTGCTGGGATCTCTGCTGTTCCAAGTACTCATAAACTAGCTGGAACAGAGGATAACTAGTAAAATACTGACACATTTTTCCAGATAACAAGACCAAAAGCTGACCATGAGGAGTGTTAGAGAGACCTAGCAATGCTAGGTGATGGGGCAACACAATAGCGGGCCAAATTCAGTTCTGATAGGTGATGGGTGGTGTTTGTTGAGAAGACTGATCTGACAGGGTATATCTAGTGATGGACTTAACTATTCTTTGCTAATTGGGGAAGAGGTCATGGAATTACTGTGGTGTGTTCTGTGGTTTTGACCAGCAATGGTTAAACGACCACGGATGTCTTTAGGAGATAAATAGAGAAAACCCAAGAATGCGACCCTGTATGAACACCCTTTGTGCTCTTATCTTCAGTGACACATCTAATTCCCTTCTAACTAATTTTGAAACAGATGATAGAAGAATTTGGTGTCTATATAATGGTAATAAAGTCTAAACAAAACCATGGAACTATTTCCATGCTCAGAAAGATTGAATAGACTGACTGCAGGTGGAGCAAGCAGAGTGTAGTCACACAGAGATGTTTAGGTGATTGCTGCTTTCAGTACAGGATTTGGGAGTATTCAATGTAAACATTGTGCACCAGGTTTAAACTAAAGGGAAGTCCTATTTCCAATGATATTTTTTCTGAAAATGAATTCCGTGGTGGGCTAAAGATTAAAAAAGAAAAGCAATAAAATATTGATATTCAGGTGCTGTTCTGGGCTTGGTAGAAGTAGATTAATCGTTGAACTCAATAATCTCAAAGATGATTCACAACCTAAACGATTCTATGATTCTGTTGACTGTAAGGATTCAGAAGTAGGCGCAGAAGTCTCTAGATTACAAGAAGATGGATGTTGGAGGCTTTATATGTCCCTGTTTCTTAAGCTTTTCTACTGAAGTATTAGCCAGTGGACAAAGACGTCAAGTACTGGGAAAAAAGGAACTTTGGTCTAGTCGGTTGTGCCCAGGCGTCTGTGTTTTGTTTTGTTGTGTTGTGTTCTGAGTTTTTCACTTATTGTGCCTCAAAGGCAGACTGGCATGGCTTCAGAAAACCATGCTCTAATCTGGTTCACAACAGTGGCTCCTCACCAAGTGAAATGGGCGTACGAACTCAGTACTGCATCTGAGTCAATGGAGGAATCATCTAATTTTTTCACTTTCCAGGACAGTAAGATTCTGCCCCATGCAAATCTCCCAGCAGTAGATAATGACTCAGAGTGCCCCCAGTAAGGTTACTGGTTTCAGAACGATACAAAGGAAAATGACAAGTATCTTTGGTAAAATGGCATCAGTAGGTCAGTGAATTAGGCTTCTATGTTCAGTGAATTAGACTATTTTTAGTTGGTCTGAGGTGACCCGCAACTCTGGAGCTAATGCTTTGACCTTTTTGTAGAAGGCACTAGCTTGTGTTTGCAGTGGTTAACACTGCAGTCTCCTGCGTGTCTGGCCTTACTGTGGAAATGATGCTGCCTGTGTGCAGTTCTTTCTGTGCCCTATTCAGTATCAAATGAGAAAGGAGACCTCTGCCCACAGTTTGCAGCTGACATGCGAACCCGGGACAGTTCAGCTACTGACAATTTTCCAACCACAAGCTCTTGTTAAGTTGGCAGCTAATACCAGAAATTAGAGGAGGCGCTGAAAAGAGAGGGAATGTCTGCAGAGACTTGTGAATCTGTGTTGGGTAAAGAGAACATGGGAAGGAATTATGTTCAGAAAGACAAAGAGTATCTGAGAAGATTTCAGAATAAGGAGAAAGGGGAAGTGAAATGTACAAGAATGTGTAAGTTTTGTGACCAAAATAGTGACTTTATCATTTGTGACTCTGATACATAAGGCTATTTACAGCACCTAGGACACGATTGTAGACCTCACTTTATGGTCGGTTCCTGCTAAAAAATAGTTTTATATGAATCATAAACTTCTTTAAGTTGGTGCAGAAACAAAATCAGTTTGGTTTGTTGGATTATTCTGGTGTAAGCTTCTGTCAATTAGCAACTGGCATTTTCCTTACAGTTATTTTTCTTGTTTACAAGTAGTGCAGCCTGCTCTCTCCGCTCTGAGGAAGAGCAACTCTCCTGCAGACTCTTCTGGGTTTATATTTTCATGATGAATTGTTTCTTTGTACATAAAGTTCAAATATTTTTAAGCTTTTTGTATCAGCAGAGAATGCATGACATGGATTTATGCCAGCTGTCGAGATTGCAGTGACCTTCTCTCAAGTAGTAATCGTCTTCTGTGAATATTTTCTTGTGTTTCATTCCTCCTTCGTATTGTAGGTCATAGAGTCCTGAGCATCCTCTTTGCGTCATGGAGCACTTAGTCCTGAGCACGCTAACACAGCAAGTGCAAGACATCTAGATTATCAAGTTCAGCCAGCATGGGTTTATAAAAGGCAGGTCTTGCTTGACCAACCTGATCTCCTCCTATGATCAGGTCACCCATCTGGTGGATGAGGGGAAGGCTGTGTGTGTTGTTTACCTGGACTTCAGTAAAGCATTTGACACAGTCTTCCATAGCCTTCTCCTGGAGAAACTGGTTGCTCATGGCTTAGACAGGTAGACTCTTGGCTGGGTAAACAACTGGCTGCATGGCCAAGCCCAGAGAGTTGTGTTCAATGGAATGAAGTCTATTTCGTGACTGATTCCAAGTAGTGTTCCCCAGGGCTCAGTATTGGACTCAGTCTCGCTTAACATCTTTATCAATGATCTGGATGAGGGGATTGAGTGTACCCTCAGCAAGCTTGTAGGTGGCACCAAATCACCAAATTGGGCAGATGTGTTGATCTGCTAGAGGGTAGGAAAGCTCTGCAGAGAGACATGGACCAGCTGGATCAATGGGCTGAGGTCAGATGTATGAGGTTTAACAAGATCAAGTGCCAGATCCTACACTTTGTTCAAAATAACCCCATAAAATGCTACAGACTTGGGCAAGAGTGGCTGGAGAACTGTTCTGATGGAAATGGACCTGGGGATGCTGACTGACAGCCAGCTGAACATGAGCCAGCGGTGTGCCCAAGTGACCAAGAAGGCAAATGGCATCTTGGCTTGCATCACAAATAGTGTGGACAGCAGGACTAGAGGAGTGATCATCTCCCTGTACTCTGCACCAGTGAAGCCTCATCTTGAGTGTTGTGTTTTAGGCACCTCGATACCAGAAAGATATTGAGACGTGGGAACATGTCCTGACAAGGACAATGAGAGGCCAGTGAAGGGCCTGGAGGGCAGGACTTAAAAGAAGCAGCTCAGGGAACTGGGGTTTAGTCTGGAGAAAAGGAGGTTGAGGGGAAGATTTTTATTGCTCTTTACCACTATCTGAAAGGAGGTTGTAAAGAGGTGGAGGTCAGTCTTGTCTCCCAAGTCACTAGAACAATAGAACCAGAGGAAATGGCCTCAAGTTGTGCCAGGGGAGGTTTAGATTGGACATTAGGAAAAACTTCTTCACTGAAAGAGTGGTCAGGGATTGGAACAGGCTGCCCAGGGAGGTGGTGGAGGCACCGTCCTTGGAAGTGTTCAGAAAACGAATAGATCTGGTGCTTGAAAATGTGATCTATCATTGGGTTGATAGATGGACTTGACGGTCTTGGAGATCTCTTCCAGCCTTTATGACTCTGTGATTTCTCCACTTACGCAAGCAAGTCGTGTATAGCCGGGGCAGCTTCAGAAGGCCTTTCACGAGAGTATAGCGGGTAGACTCCTGTCTTCTTGATACCAGACTTGGCAAAGAAGTTGACAACAACTTCACAACGACTTTGTGTTGCTGTCATGCAGTTTGTGGTTTTGCAGTTTAGGGAAAAAACCATTCTTGTATGCAAAAGGAGGATAGGGGCTTCAGGTGGGATTGGAACTTCAGCAAGAGCTGTATTTTAAAATGTGCTCTCCCCATACCAAATAATTTCCCATTAGTTTCCGTATTTCCTCCTGGGAAGACATACCTCTTACAACCACACACAAAAGAGCATCTTTCAGCTCCACACTTGGCTGCTTTGTTACTTAAATATTCATTAAAAATATTTTAAAAGAGAATTTTTAACCCTCTACTTTGAACTGACTTCATTCATGTTTGGCTGTCTCAGTGCCTCATGAATTAGTGCCCTACTCGGCATGAGCTTGTATGGAAGTGACAGGGCACGAGCTCGGTGTTTAGAGACTGTCAGAGCAGGTGACAGGTCCTCCTCTGTGGTTAACTAGTTGAGGAGAGCAGAGGAAGCCAAAGCTTCACGTGGTTCATGATAGCTCACTGAAGAAATAGGCTGGATAATTAGTTTTTCACTGAGGACTGCTGTGGGAATGCAAAACTTCCCTGACTGTAGTGTGGATCTGTCTGCTGCGTATTTTTGGGGTCTCTTCAGGTGCAATGGATAGTAGCTCTTAACTTTGAAGATACATCATTTTATCTTTTTCATATCTAAATACACGTGCTGAATTAGTTATTGGTAGTAGGGTCGATTCTTTTTCTTCTCAATGTGTGTATATATACGTATAAAAACCGCATGTCTACTTTTGAAGTGAACTGCAGTGGTCTGTTTTGTTAATCTGAACTGTGAAAGCAGCTTTTGTCCCTGGAAAGAGCAAACAGTTCTTGAGGTTCCCACTGATGTCCGTGTCCCTGTGTCCCAGGCACTGCTGAGAGGAGGCTTTCTGCTTTCCTTCAAAAGGAGATTAGCCCTATTCTCAAACCCCTCTACCTTTTTTCAGTCTCTTGTGTTTGTGACTTCAGCAATAGTGTGCAGTGATGGTGGAGAGCTCAGTTAGATTTGGTGTCCCAGTAACAGCTATAATCATAGATCTGTAAGGGGATTTGTACATGCCAGTGCACAGAATGACGTTTGGGGGACTGAAGCACTGACCGTGGGGTTTTTACCACAAGTCCCCTCAGATTCTGTATCCTGCTTGTTCTGCCAGCCCCCATAGCAAAGCTGAAGGAAGTATTAGTTGTTGCATTATTGAGGTTTGAGTTTGAGAGAAAATGTGGTGCTGGCGTTACTCTCCTGAGCAGCATTGAACATCATTAGCTTCCCTAAGTTCCTTAGTGAACTCTGACTAAAGGACTTCAGAACTCGCAGGATGGCAAGAGAGAGGTGAAAGAGGAATTGGTGGCGCCCTGGTTGGTTGGTTGTGTTTCCCGTTTCTCTAAGCTGTTCAGTGCCTGCCTTGTGCCAGGGGCATAAGAGCATGCTGCTGCTCATGTTTCCCTCCTGTTTTGTAAAACCCAGGCTAAATAAACATGCGAGCCGAAGCATGCACACTGTAACGCTCCTCATGTCACTTCTGGTGTCTGGGCAGCAGCTCCCCACCCACAGCTCTGTGGCTTTTCCAGTAACGCCTCTTCCTTTACACTCAGCTCTGCTCTACCTTTCCTTCCTTGTGATTTTTATGAAGTAGTAGCCTTTTTTCTCTTATCTGTTGGCTCTGGAGTGAAGACTTTCTCAGTTTCCCACCTCTGCTTTTAGTGTGCTGAGTATTATGTACAGTTTGAAGACACTTGCAAAGAGGATCACTTTAAAATACATATTAATGTAGATTTTGAGTGACAGAACTGGGTCAAAGTGTGTAACAGGTATAATTCCTATTTGTTTTACTGTCACGTGCTTGTTTGAGAGATTTAAATCTCTCTCACTTCTGCCTAAGGGTGAAAAACGTGTCATCTCACAAAATACTGTCACAGCTGGCCGCACTTCGGTGCGCATGCAGCACAGTCTGTTAGGAGACGTTTGGTTTTAATGGTCAATCTGGCATTGTTGTCTGAGCTGATGATGCTGTTTATAGCTGGGACAGCTGGATTGCCCTTCAACATGGTGGCTGGTTCGGTCCTTTCCACCTGCCTTGTTTGCATGAGGAAGCTGGGATTAAGAGGCGTTTGGTAACTTGGAGTGTTGCAAACCTCTGGTACCTAAGAGGTGGTCACAAATGCTCCATTTGAAGTGTGGTCAAACAACTATCAGCACAACAGATTCCCTGAAGGGTTTTAATTTTTTTGGTTTTTGTAGACAGCAAAGATTGGGACTGCAGTTCCGGAGAGGAGCAGATGAAATGTCTCAGTGAGCTCTTAAACTCATTGCTCTGAGTAACTAGCCGGAGCTCGTACTTCAAAACAAACTTCAGTGGCAACAGCTGCAGTCAGGTTGAAATAGATGCGGTGTAATGTAAGAGTAGATGAAAAACACAAAAAGAGGCCTGGGCTTTGTGTCTGCATGCCCTTTTCTACATGGCACTGTTCACTGAAGGAGTTCATGCTGCCCTTGTGCCGCACCAATACGTGAGCTAGCATAACTGGGCAACATAATCCTTCTATGCAAACATTAGTTTTTCCTCCTCCATCCATCTGCTTGTTTTGTGCAAGATTATTTTTAATCCAGATCAGTTCAGTGATCGAGTTTAGGGTATTGCCAAATCATTATACAAACGCTGCCAAGGGTGCAGCTTGAGAATGAAGAGCTAAGGTGATGGGACTGCAAAACTCTCCATCACCCAGGCTGGGCACCAAAAGGAGACGTATGGGGAGCTGTTGCTTATGGGGTAGGGTTCTGGTTTCGTGGTCAGTTCATGCCGGTCCTTCTCTCTGTCCCGTGTTGACTTTTAACAGTTTTATAACCTTAAAAAAAAAAGGTGCAGAGTAGTACATGCAGTTCCCATGGACTCATCACGACAGTAGATTCTACATCAGAACCATTTTCAGAGCTGAAATCTTTCATGCTTGCCCTCTTTCCAAACTTTAAACAAGTGTGTGAATCCATGCGATGTGCAGGCTTTGTGCCCAGAAAATGTATCTTCAGATTCCTTTTCATGACCTCTGAATTATGTGGACACTTAGATGAAAGCTGGGATATGAGTGCATAGACCTTACTGAGACGCACGCCTTTCTGGCTTTGGAAAGGGTGCAGAGCACCTTTGCTTCAGCGTAAGTACACGGCATCTTACACTACAGTGGGAACAGGATGGGGTGTTTTGTTTTGCTTTTGCTTTTGTTTTCCTGAATACTGTAGTCATTTCTTTTTCAACTTCAACCAAAAAAAAAAGAAAGGCCAGCTTTACAATCATACAGATAAATAACTGTGTGTGTGATGATTGCAGTAGGAACTTATCTGAGCCACCAAATTAGAATGTTCTATTCATTCTATTGTGCATGTGGGTTTGGGTTCTGCTCTTGTGGCCCACCTGCTCCAAAGAGATACTAATCTTTAACTTCCAGGAAAAATACTGCTGCAGAGATTGCTTGAAGAGCTAATGCATTTGAGTGAATGAAAATATCAGTGAGCAGGCAATGAAACGAATGGAAAGTATATCAGCGAGCAGGAAAAGTTAAGCAGTGTACGTAGTATCGCTGAGGTTCTGACACGCACGTCTTACCTTCTTTTCCTCAGATCCCTCTAAGAAAGATGTTTTTGAGTATCTCTCTTTTTCTCTTTATATTAAAACTCTGGCTTTTGGCTCGCTGAAGGTTCCTCTTTATTGGTCCATCCCATCATGGCCCCAAAGCCCCAAGAAGTTCCCTGGAGTCTCTCAGGCTCTGTCTGTCACCAGTGATTTCCTCTTGCCATAGAAAAGCATGCAGCTTCTCCCAGAGTTTTCTGAATTGTGTTCAAGAACGGGTAATTGTTCTTTCTGAACTCCCCACTGATGGTTTTCATCAAGTTTCTTTGGGTAGCTTTCAAGTCAATGTATTTTCCTCTTGTACTTTTCCCTCCTGCTCTCTTACTGTCAGACTTTGTTCTATTATTGAAACATTTCAGGAGCGTCAGTGCATGCAAATGCTGTCACCCAGCCAATATATGTTGGCTAAGAATGTGGATGAAAAGCAAGCCTGGTAATTTATGCAAGATTATTAGGCCAAATTAGAAGCAGTCTGGGGAACCCTCTGACACTACGTTAAGCAAATAAAGGTAGAAACTGGAAAGATTAAAAATTCTCTTTGTAGCACTGTGAAAAGTCACTCAAAACATTGTTCTGATAGTATTGCAGGAACTTTGACTCCACTACAAGGTGAGCAGCGTGAGCTAAGCTTTGACAATTATTTTCTATAATTCTGAGCTAGTTATGCAGCAAAATAAAATTAATAAATGAATTGCTGAATACTGTAGAAGCAATGTTGTAGCTGTTTGAATGGTGTCAGCAATCAGCAGCTTGGCAAAGTTCCTGTCCCAGAGACTCTTGCTCGCTATCCAACCCACCCCAAATCACTGGTAATTCTGACGACCAGGGTAAGAGCTTTTCTACATCCTGCAGTGAAGCTGACTGCAAGGGGATGGTGTATTCCACTGGTACTACTCCCTTGCGTGAGCAAGTCCATAGGACAGCAGCTCTTGTGGTGGGAGAGTCTCCAGCCCCGTTTTGGAAAGAAAATACCAGCTTAAGAATGGTCTCAGGGTTGTCCAAAGCCACATCAGATGCTTCAGCGAGCAGTGAATATGGGGTAAGTAGCAGAGCATGTATCTGTTCTGCAAGTTTTGTTTACGTTTTAGCAATTTGTTTGTAAATGTATAACCTGATGGATGTAGGTATTCAAAGCTCTGGTGTACAGCTCCAGGCACTCGTAGTGTAATGTGTGGCAAAAGAGGCTACTCCTTAGAGTTAGTTGTGGCCAGCTCTTTTTGGTTTTGATGTGTTTCTTAAACCATGTCTGTGGAATTTAGGCATCTGCAGAGGAAGATGCTGGTCCCAAGGCTCTGATTAAACAGGCCAGCACACAGCCCATCATTGCTGGACCTGTTCCTGCTGCTTTTGGAATGGTTGAGAAAAGATGTCCAGAATTTGAAGGAGGCAAAGTATGCTGTACAGATCCTGGAGTAAGCAAAGAAAACTAAAATAAGAGAACCACAAGCTCTCTCATTTTTTTCCCTTGTTGGGGATTTTGGTTGGTACATGTACCAGGCATTTCTTCTCCTTTGGACAGATCTGATCTCCTGGGTAATAGTAACTATTTATGGAACAACAGGATACTGAACAGTTTATAAATGCTAGGGTTGTTTACTTCAGCTCTACTACTACTCATTTCACATGGGACTTTCTTCATCTGTCTGTGAAGAAACCTGGCTGAGTAGTCTTTACATCTGTAAAGAAGTAGTTGGCTGTGCTCTGCTATGGTGTCCTGGCACAAGATCTGTCTTGCTCAGCCAGCAAAATTTTCCACCTGTGCTCAGCAAGGAGGTTATTTTGGAAAGTAGTTGTCTTGTATTTACTAAGAGGAAAGGAGGAACTATTCGGCTTCACTCTTCCCATGTCTGGCATCTGCTGTGTATGTGGAGTGTGGGGTGTCTTCTCTCAGAAAAGTAGATTCTTCTTTCTTTAGTATTATATTATAAAGGTTCACCATATCTGGGGAAGTCCTAAACCATTTCCAGACAGGAAATAGGGCTAAAGGTTTGTGTTTGGTTTTTTTATCTTCATATTAATAGGACTTGGTTTCCAGTGTGTTATCACTACTTCTGGGTTCTTGGACAGAAAACAGAGGCAATGCTTCGTTCTGCATAATTAGCTGCCAGACATTGCATCCTCTGATAGTGGTAATTCCAGGAGGCAGAGGAGAGAGATGCTGAGAGGCAAGACGTGTCTGGAGTTCTCTGAGATACAGAATAATTCACTTAGAAATTCAGAGTTGGGTGAGATTTGCTGTGCTGGCTGTTGCATGTTCTGTCTCCATCTGAACAGTGTCTGTGTGACAAGGAACAGAGATGTTTTGACAGATGCCTGTCAGAGGGATGTTTCTGGCAGATCTTTTTTGGTAACAATTAATGCCACTCTAAGCAGCTGTTTGTGTTTCTGTGTGTTTGTTTTCATTCATCTTCTATTTGTTTCCCTTTCGCGGGAGTGCCTAGCTTACCATAACGAGATTCAGGAAGCTGAAATTAATCTGAATTAGCGAGGCTACTGTAAATATTTTCACTGACAGAACTGCCTTTATTCAGTTAAGATCTCAAAGTATTTGAGTGTTGGTTTATGAGAATCACTTAGAAGATCTGGTAGTTCAAACAAAATGATACCAGGAGGGCAGTTTGTGCTGAGATAAGCCTCTCTTTAGCTAATATAAAGAAATTGTGCTCTCTGATGCAAAACCTCAATAAAAGTAAGAGGAGAGTCAAGAAGCACTAGAGGAAATAATGTTTCTGTAGACAAAGTTATTTATTATTAGGTCTAACTGTATTTAACACAGTTGTGTGACCTGTCTAGAAGCACACAAGCCTTGTTTCCTGCAGTTGATACGCTGGGTAATGATCCAAGTTTTCCCAGTACCTAGAGAGTGTGAAGCAGCCATCACTGATGAGATCATCTGCCTTGCTAGGAGAGCTGACCCATAAGTATCCAAGTCATCTGGCCTAGGAAGAAACCTCAACTTGTTCACGATGACCACTATGGGGATTTTAAGGAGAAAAAAAAATAAGTGGGAGCTTTATTTTTTTAATGGGGCAGTCAGCATTTTTCTTGAGTTTTGGGAATCTCTCGCTTTTCTAAGTTATTTTTTCACATGACACTGACTTTAAGCCCCTGCTGAGTTTTCTCGCTGACTCTCAAGAACTGGTATGTCAGCCCATCTAAAGAGTTATACATGCAGTACTGGGGGCTTCCAAACTTCATCCAGTTTGCAGGCATTGAGAGGGGTTTATCTGCTACATTTTGAGTTGGGTTTTTCGTAGATTACAGCGTGCCTTCTGCTTGTCCAACGATGAAACAAAATTAGAAGCAAACCGAATTTATCTAGCAAATCAGTTTAAATTCTTGATCAGTATCTTTATGAATAGTTGCCAAAAAAAAAAGCATAAAATTAACGAAATACAAACTTCTGAACGTATCTGAAATCCATCTCTTCATTTCATCAACTGCTAGAAGATTCTGAAGGCTTGTCTTAACCACAGAAGCCAATGGTCAGTTCTACAGTACTCTGACTCTGTAATGATGCTTTTCACAGCAATCCTAGGGGAGAAGATGCTGCTTCTCTGTTTCCACCTTTCAGGGTCTACCCCACGCAAAAACACCTCTTGGGGCTGCATGCCTGCCTTACAGTTTTTTAATAAATAAAACAGTAATGCTTGTTCACAGCGTTTTAAACTTTTCTACAGCACTTCCTAAACCCTGTATCGGGAAGCATTTTTCGTGTGTGCGTGTGTTGTAGTCATACTGCTTCCCGGCTGAGCTCAATGGTCTGTAGTCTTCCCAAAGCACTGTAACAGTACAGGTGAGAACCTGAGACAGGTCTCTCTTGTCAGCTTTTCAGAGGAGTTTTGGATCTCCAGCTATCCCGTTTTGAAACAGCTGGTTCTAGACAGCTCGTGTCTACCCAAACCTTGTGTTGAAAACAATGTAAGAGGGCTTTAAAAAGGCAAAAGTGACTTCCAGTCTGGAACTCCATAGGAGCTGCAAATGGTAGGATGACTAAGTGTATCAGAGGGTGAACTGACTGAGTTGTGGGCATGTGGTTTTCCCAGGTAAATGTGAGTACAGACCTTTTAGAGAAGTGAAGAGAGCCAGGAGAGGATGATGTGGCAAGGTGTATGTTAGTTACGTGCTATGTTTGTCTCTTTGCATGTGCATTCTACATTTCTACCTTTGTGTCTATAAAACAAACGATTATATCAAGTCTGATGGATTTTTCACTTTACAAAGTCTCTAGTTTTAGGAAGCAAAGAGAAATGGAGTGGGACAGAATGGACAGGCTTGGAGGCAGCAGATAAGACTAACAGTTTGCCTTGCTGGACCAGAGGGTTCTGGCACTCTGTGGCATTTCAAAAGCACAAAGGGCTAGGGAGGGTGTACGTCGGTGATTCGTAGCAGGACAGCACAAAGCTTTGCCTCCTAGGCCCTGGAAACTCTCTCTGTTCCCTTTGGAAGGTACAAACTGGTAGACTTCCAGTAAGGGTCACTCAGGAAAAGACCTCAGAGCTCACATCATCCTCGGAGCATGACAGCCACCTTTAGTCTGATGAAATGAAATGAGATAATTTGTTTCCCAGCAGACTAATTGCTCGTGGTTTATTATAGAGACTTTTTGGTGCCCTGTCCTGAAGACTGTTTGTTCCGGACAGCATGTTTTAGAATATGTTTGTATGTGCTGGCAAATTTTTCAGGTTTTTGGGTTGTTGTTTTTTTCCCCTAGGGTCACCTTGGGTTTAGGAAAGTTTAAAGAGCTGCAACAAATAGACACAAGAATTTCAAACAAATCCTGAAGGTGGTTGAACAGTGGAGTTCTTTTCAGCTTTTCAATCTGAGCTTCCTTAAATTTGCCAAGTTATTGAACTGACTCGTTTACATCTGCATTCTAAGACCATTCGTGGCTTTGTTGCTTACAGCTGCTTTAGAACTTTCCAGGTTTTCTTAAATTACAGTATTTAGTCAAAATTACCGTTGCAGGATCACCTTAGTTTCTTCATATTGTGTCACAATGTTCTGACACAAACCCATTTCTCAAGTTCTGGAGCAAAAGTAGCTACTGCCATTGTGTGGTTCCTTCTGCTTGTGAGATTTGTGTTGGTTTTCCCTCATCTGTCTAAATGAGTGACAGACAGTTTTGCCTGGGCTGCTCGGGGGTTTATGCTGCACAGCACAATGGGACCTCAGCTTTGGTCCTCGGGCTCTGCAGTGGAGGCTACTGGATTAATTTTTTGGCAAAAGATTTTTCTACCCTTTCTGTGCTGGGTCTTTCTGCCTATTCTGCATGATACCCTTTCTGCATTTATGAGCTACTCCCCTGTCTATGCTTTCCCTTTCGTGGTGAAATCTTCTATCTGGCCCGTGGGACCACCAGGACTCTGCTGTGCTCTGATACTACAAGCGTGAAAGCACTTGTCAGCCCGTTCTGGTGAACTGGTGCTCAGGATTTTTGTTGCTCTCTGCCTCTGAACCTGTAAGAACTGTTTGGCAACACGATGATAATGGTCTTACTTTCACATTTGATGTGGTGCCATGTTTTTGTATTTGGAATGTACATTGGAAACAGCAGAAATGAGTTTTGGCTGGAACTTCAGTGCACTCTTGCAGGCAGTAAATAACAAAGACTTTAACAGGAAAAGAGAACCCAAACACTTGGTGTTCTGTGTTGGCTTATATGAATCAGCAAGTCCTGCATCCCTGTTGCTAAATAACAAGACCTGATTGCTAAACGTATCCCAAATAGTATAGCCATGTAGAGGCATAAGCCATGGGATTACGCTCCAGAATTGATTTTAAAAAAAAATAATCAAGCTGCCTCCTCTCTTACATAGCTGAGCCCTGAGCTGGGACTTTCTCTTTTTAGTAGTATTACAGAGATGTGCTGCTTGCTCTTCTTGTTTACACTTGTATTCCTCCTTTTAGTGTCTTGTAAAACTGCTGTTAAGTTCATCCTCCTCATTTGTCATACTTTCAGCACAAGATCTGCTTCCTTTCACTAGCTCTTTCTTTTTCACTCTATTAAATTCGGTGCTATTAGCCTCTACGGGACTCTGTGGAAAGTTACTGCCAACCACTTAACTGTTAGCTGAGTTAAACGTAAAATGTTTTTGTCTTTCCAGGCAAAGCTGGGAATGTTCTGACAGCTCATACACGCTGTTTGCAAACCTATAGTGGATTTACTTGCAAAGATACATTATTAGATTATGCTTTCCTATAAAATACTCAGAAGCATTTAATAGGGGTACCTGAGGCTAGGGGGGAAAAGCAGGATGAGGCAGAAGAGAAATCATCTGTCTGCCAGAAGAAACTCAATTGCATTATTTTTTGCCAGATGTAGCAAACTACTCTGCGAGTTTGAATGCGGTAAGTTTGAGCAGCGTGTTATACGTAGTGCATACGCCAGACATGAGGTGGTGGAGATGAACTTGCCTTTGGAAGGAGGAGCTTATCTGTGGCTCCTGTGCCAGAGCTCATGGGCATCATAGGATAAATAGATTTATTCTCTCTGACATGCTCTGCTGCTTGGGACCGGGCTCTTACCTCAGCATGGTGTACTGCTGTGCCTGGGTACCAGCTGGTCTTCACAGTAGATTGAGGTCCGTGTAGAGTGTTGTGTCACGTAATGGAGATGTGCTGTAAGATCTCTGTCTTCACGGTAGATTATAGAGCATCCCTCAGTTTTTATGTTGTGTTTCTCAGTTGTTTCATTAATCAGAGGGAGGTGCAGTCTGTCTAATGCATTGTGACCATCCTGGAGGACAGCACTGTGCATTGCAGAAGAGTAAAACTACCTTTTATTAACAAATAACATAAATGCACAGCAATGCTGGAAACTACTGTAAAGTGCCTGTGGTACTATTATAATAGAGGCTACGCATGCTAAGGATCAGACTCATGGGAAATCTCTAAATGTTGACTCCTTTGCTGCCTTTGCTATTTCTTATTGCAATTTTCATTTACAAATGCTCTGAATTATGCGGATAAGGAGTGAAGAGAAGCTCTTGCTTTGTTGCCTTTCAGTTTGCAAGTTTTCCTCTTGCTTGTGTCAGTTATGTGTAATGATTTAGTTCTCTAGTTTGGAACTAGGAGGAAAATTAAAAGACTAATAATGGGAATTATTAATAAGGTGTTAATTTATGATTTGTCAGTGTTTCATGCACTGCTTGCTTGTACCATCTGAGTTTAATTGATGCAGCTCTGCATTTACTATCTTGGTTTCCCTACAGAAAGTAACATAAAGTTACTAAAGCACAACATTTCACGTGGAGACAGAAAAGCATCCTTGATGCTGTTGTCCATTCAAATGATGTAATGGCACAACGTAATAAAAAAGAAAAAGCCCAGTAGTTATGCCTGTAGCTTGGTGTTGGGAAGGCTGAAAGGGAAGCTACAATAATTCAGTTACAAGCACAAGAGCCCTGCCCGCTGGGATCTGTGCCACAGAAAAGTAAGACCTCGTTTTTTTTCCTAAAGGAGCACATCTCCTGCAAGTGCTGTGTGTAGTTATAGATGCAAGGAAGCCGCTGGCTGAGGTACCAGAGGCATGTGTCACACTCTTACAAGCACTAGGAATTACGTATGAAAATAAGCATTAGCACAGCTATGTGGAAGCAGTCAGTATATTTCATAGCAGACATTTAATAGTCCATTAGTACGTCTGGTGACGTTTCTGCAGTGGCTAAGGTACTTCAGTAGAAACACATCCATTATGGATTAGGCTTCGAAAAGGGGACATTTGTGGGCATAGACCCCCACTGCAATGTAATATGATGTTAGTTTTTAAAATTTATTTTAAGACAGAGAAGAATGTGCCAAATGAAGCCATAACTCGGTAATTCTTCACTGTGAGTATGACGCCTTCTACTGCTGTGGCATAAATGTGCTAAGAAAAAATGCATAGCAAATATTTTTACAAGCTGACACTGGTTTCTTTTGTGATTAGCTTCAAATGTTTGACTTTAAATCAACGTTTTCAAAGTTTACTCTATATCCATGTTTTATGTACCTTAAAGTCTGGGTTTTTTTTTAGCTGTAAGAGCTGAATCCATCCAGTACCTCTGGAATCTAAGCCAAAGAAGCTGTTTTGTTTACTTTACTTAAATTGACCTAGAAAACTGAACTTTGGCTGTCCTATAAATGGTGAAACTGTTGACTTCAATCACCAGAAGTTACTAAAGCACAACATTTCATGTGGAGATAGAAAAGCATCCTTCAAATCTTCTATTTGAAGGGACATCATTTGTTGTCCCTTCAAATGACATAATGGCACAATGGCTGAATTTCTGAATTGGTCTTGTCATGTCTTGTCTAGACAAAATAGACCAAGAAAGTTATAGATGGTTTAGAATAAATGTAACAGGCTTGGTGCCTGTTTCACAAGCAGGCAAAGCTTTACTTCAGTTTTAATTACACTTTCCTTCACATGGGGAAAGGTAATGAAGGGTAAGGGCTGAACACACTCAGATGATTGCAGGGCTGCAGGAGAGGCAGGTGTCTGGATGAAGGGCACTTCTGTCCCCCGTGAATTACAGAAGCCGCAGCAGTTTGGCAGCCTTTGCTAGAGCATTGAAATGTGGGGGTTTTGTTGTCAGGAACCTTGGCTTCATCCAGAACGATTCTGCCTGGGGTTGTTACAGTCCTAAGTGAGCTACATGCTTTTCGGATGTCCACAGGCTCTTTCGTCCCCAAGAAGCCTCTAAGACCCTTTTTTGAGCTTTGGTTTTGATGGTACTTCTGGAAAGCAAAACCTGCTATGTAGCTACCAGTGCTGACTGCTATTTCTTTTCTCCAGTCTCTTGCTTAATATCTTTTGTCAGATCAGCTGGCTCGATGCTGAAATGATGTAGAAATGAAACCTCAGATCAGATAAACTGAAGTCTCTGTTGCTTCGATGGTCTGTTTGGATTCAGGAAATTGTCCTACTACGTGCTGGCCAAGATGGTTCGTTGGTACAAACGATGAAACCAGATAGCATGTCTGAGCTGCATTATTTACACATTTCGGATCTCTCTGCTGATCTCTAGATGTTTTGTAAGGTTATTGGGAGCTGCAGCTAATAGAGGAATTAGACTGTTCCACAGAGGGAATAGGCTGTTCAGTTACTAATTTGACTTGAGAAAAGTCAGGCAGATTCCCTACTTGTACCTATTACTGGCATAGCTTTATAGTAGTTTATAAGTTGCACAGTTTCCACAGTTTGTCAGAGGATTGTGCTGAAGAGTAGCTTAAAAAAGTAAAACTGCTGAGGAGAAGTAGTTGTCACTTTTACTAACAGTTTCCTTTACAACCTGACATTTTGCAGCAATGCCATAACGTGTGCACTCGCAGGACATGCTGGGCTTTCTTGTTCGTTTAATCTCTGCTCTGTCACTGTCCCTTTGCCCTTGCCTGCAGCAGCACTGCTGGCTGTATGAAAGTCCTGAATGTCCCGATACAGTTCCCTGTTGCGTCACAGAGCTCTGATGTTAAGTTATTTAGCAGTTCCTCCGCTTCACTGAAGCTGCAGAAGTGTTAAATGGTGTGAGTAGATGTTGAGCTCATGCTTGACCCTTTTGGTTAATTCCTGTTTTTCAGCATCAACTGCCAGGAGTAGTTAATTGCTTTCATTATACCTGTCCTGCAAGAAGCATCAAATCTGTATGGGCACCCTCAGTTTGGAATAGGATTTACACTTGTTTAAGTGCAAATGCCTGCTTTGATTGGTTAAATTGTCCTTGTGTGTTTCATGTCAGGTAAATACCCCAGTTAGCAATGGGATGACATTAAAGATGAAGTTTTCCAGCTTTGTTCTGTGGCAGTTTTAAGCTGTGTTTCCAGAGGATGAAAGAGTCATCATATGTATTAATCCCATTTTCAGAAGCTGTCTCTGGCCAAGCATTAGGAGCTACTGGTTTTGATCAAATTAAGTAACCTTTTTTCATTTTATCACTTGGTTAAGCTAATTGAGGTTAGCAAGAATTACAACTGTGTAAATTGGAAGTTTAGCAGACCCTTGTTTCTGAGCTTTGACCTGGACATGAATTGAGCTCTTGGAACTGTAATGTTCCTTGTCTCTTGGGAAGAAAGGTCACTTGTGTAGATGGTCTAGTCTAACACTCCTGCTCAGAACAAGGTCACTAGGGACAGATTGCTCAAGGCTATGTTCATTTGGGTTTGAGTATCCCCACAGATGGAGATTTTGCAACCTCTCTTGGCAACCTCTTACTGAGTTTGACCACCCTTGCAGCAGAAGTTGTTTATTTTATTTTGAATGAAATTGCTTGTATTTCACTTTTTACCTGTTGCTGTCTATACTGGGCATGACTAGAAGAGTCTCTGTGCCTTCTCAGCAGCCCTGTCTCAGGTATTTATGCACCTTCTTAAGAGCCCGCTGAGCCTTCTCTGCTCATGGCTAAATAATCACAGCTCCCTTACCTCCCCTCAAATGGCAGATGCTCCAATCCCTTAATCATCTTAGCTTGTTGGACTGGCTCCAACCTGTCCATATCACTCTTGTGGTGGGGAGCCCACTGCTGGACCCAGCCCTCCAGCAGTGCCTGACCAGTGCGGCACAGAGGTGGAGGATCCCCTTCTTCTTTACTCTCTGCCTAGTGCAGCCTGGGGTGCTGTTGGCTGCCTTTGCCGCAAGGGCGCATCGCTGGCTCGTGTTCAACCTCTCCCCCAGGACCCTTGTCTTTGCTTGTCTTACAGTCTCTGCTCCTTGTCAGAGATACCTCAAATAAAGGCCTCTTTCATCTTTGAGTTATCTTTCTTCCTTCAGAGTCCTTAACTACACCCTTGCTAATAGTTTTAAAAGAACTCCACTGATCAAGAGGCAGAGCTAACACTGAAACTAGTTTGTGATCTTGCTCTTCCTTCATGCTTCTGCCCATAGCAGCAGCAAGTACTTTTTGAAACTTAGGTAGAGGTATTTTGTTTTCATTTTACAGACAGGAAGGAGGTAGAGGATAGACTGTATTCAGTTCAAGCCTTAGCTCTCCTCTGCTTTGTGAGATTGTAACTCTGCCTCCCTATCTCTTGGCTTTCAAGCCCTGTACGCTAAGGAACCAACTTCAGAACAGTAACATCTCTCAATGTCTCTGGTCTCTCTCACTGCTGAACTGATGAGTGCTAAGTCACCCATCCTAGACCGTATACATCTAGGAATTTTAAAGAGGCTTAAGATTGAACAGCTAACCAAAATGTGCTGTGTCTCATTAAAATCAGACTTTTAGCTGCAGAAGAGGAAGAAGCAAATATATTACCTAAACTTGCAAAGGGACTTGAGAAACCACAACACAGTAAACTTGCTTACCAGGAAAACTCTTTAAAAGGATTTTTAAAAATAGACTTATAAACATTTAGATGACCTTGGTTTGACACAGACCAGCAAAACTCCTGTAATTGAAAATGGTACAGTGTGGACCTATCTGAACTTTCACGATGTATATGGTGGCTCAAATCTCACAATTTGCTGACTTTTTTTTACTGTGACCTGTTGCATTGCTTATGATAACTCATTTGCTTTCCTTCTATTACGTTATCACAGAATCAGAGATTTATTGAAGTGGAAAAGACCTCTAAGATCATCAGGCTCAGCCTATGACCCAACATCACCACAGTGATGACCTAACACCACCTAGACAGTGGCACTAAGTGCCACATCCATTCTTTTTTGAAAAGTCTTCAGGGATGGGGACTCTACCACTGCCCTGGGCAGTCCATTCCAGTGTCTGATCACTCTTTACGTGAGGATGTGCTTCTTAACATCCAACTTAAACCTCCCCTGGCACAGCTTTAGGTCGTACCCTCTCATCCTGTCACTAGTTGCCTGGGAGAAGAACCTGACCCCCACCTGACCACAACCTCCCTTCAGGTAGTTATGGAGAGTGATAAGGTCCCCCCCTGAGTCCCCTCTTCTCCAGGCTAAACAACTCCAGCTCCCTCAGCCTCATTGCTCTCCTCTGGACCTGCTCCAGTACCTCAATATCTTTCTTGAAGTGAGGGGCCCAGAACTGCCCCCAATACTAGAGGGGAGGCCTCACCAGTGCAGGGGCAGAATTACATCCCTAGCCCTGTTGGCCACACTGGTACAGCAAGAGCTGATTACTGGATGCTCTGAACACTGGTTTGGTGAATATCATCGGATCCACAGGAATTGCGGTGTGTGGTGGTGTTTCAGGCAGCTCCTGGAGATACGATATGACTTTACAGGACAGACTGGAAGAAGCAATGTGGCAAGAGATTGCTTAAAACTGGAGGTCTTCTAGGTTTCTTCCAGCCTTTAGCACCACCAAACTGGCTTTTTTTAAACTGTTGGTTTTCACTTACTGGCTTGTCTCCTCTCTTGTTCTCTCACGGCAGCATTCCTTCATGGGTTCATGGGTCTTTCAGAAGGACCTGAAGGACCTTTCACACTCATCTCTATTAAGCTTCCTCTAGAAGGAGACCCACTTGATCCTCTGCCCTTCTTCTTTTGCTTAGAAGAGGCAATGGTAGAGAAGACTTGCATGTCTGCAGGCCTATTTCAGACCGGATCCAAAATGAAATCATAGTCTGTCTCTCTAGATAGGATGGATCCTGTATGAGGAAAAATACTTTAGTTTGCAGAGAAAATACCTTAGGTTGTGTGCAATTTAGTGAATGGCAGAAAACTAAACTTCAATAATATTAACTCCTCTTGGCTCTTAATTAAATGAAAGTTGACTGTGTTTTGTCTAACTTTGTAGAGTTACACAGCTTTCTCCCTAAAATGCATGCAGCATGAGGAATACTGCCTTGGTTGATGAGGACTGGGTTAGGGATAAGTAGAGCCAACTGGATGTACACAAATCCATGGGCCCAGATGGGATGCACCTGCAAGTGCTAAGGGAGACGGCGGAAGTCATTGCAAAGCCACTCTCCATCATCTTTGCTGAGTCCTGGGGATCAGGAGAGGTGCCTAGGGACTGGAGGATAGCAAATGTCACTCCAGTCTTGCAAAAGGGTGAGAAGGAGGACCCATGTAACTATAGACTGGTCAGCCTCACCTCCATCCCAGGAACACTGATGGAACAATTTATTCTTGACACTGTCTCCAGGCACATCAAGGACAGGAGGGTCGTTAGGGACAGTCAGCATGGCTTCACCTAGGGGAAGTCACGCTTGCCCAACCTGATAGCCTTTTATGAGGGCATAACCAGGTGGACAGATGATGGCAGAGCGGTGGATGTGGTCTGTCTTGACTTCAGTAAGGCA